>CAUYTI010040135.1:0-21923 GCA_963575145.1 Galago senegalensis
GCCACAACGCCCAGCTATTTTTTGGTTGCAGCCGTCATTGTTGTTTGGCGGGTCTGGGCTGGGGATTTGAACCTGCCACCTTAGGTGTACGTGGCTGGCGCCTTAGCCGGTTGAGCTATAGGTGCCGAGCCTGGCTTCCTACTATATATATGTGCTGTTTGTTTGTAGTCCCTCCTTCTGTCTCAATGGACATTACCAGAGGCTGGGCATTCATTCCTTCACTGTATTCCTAGGCCCCAGAATCCTGTTCAACATGTAGTAGGCACTCAAGAAATCTGCATTAATGAACAACGGGACCTCTCATGATTCTATGAGAACATGTAAAGCGGGGCAGAGCCTGTGGCTCAAAGGAGTAGGCACCAGCCCCTTATGCCAGAGGTGGTGGGTTCAAATCCAGCCCTGGCCAAAAACTGCAAAAAAAAAAAAAAAAAAAAAGAGAGAGAACATGTAAAGGAAGTTTTCACCCAGTCAGGAAAGGCAGACAGTTGCCCTGAGGAAGTGTGATTGATATCTGCAGGGAAAAAAAAAAAAAGAAGAAGGGGTAAAGTGAAGAGGGACCAATGTTCCAGACCAAAGGAGCATGCAGAGTCCTGAGACTGGCAGCACTGTTTTGAACTTGGCAAGCTGAGAAAAGGCTGCATAGGAGCACAGAGAGTGATAGGGAGATGGTACCAGTGGGCAGGCAGGAGCCAGGCCATACTGGGTTTGGAGGACCATCATAAGGCTCTGGCCTTTTCCTAAGGTCAGTGGGAGGCCTTGGACACGAGGCATATGTGATTAGGTCTACGTTTGAAAAGATCCCCCTACCCAATTATTATTGTTGTTGTTGATGATGATGATAAATGCTTTTCACCTGGATGGCATGAAATAGTATTTTTGCATCCTCCATGCCAGCCTCAGGTTCTTGACTCTGTCATCAAAAGCTGCCTGATTTGAAGACACGATGTCCTCTTGATATAGGGATCTTGGTGTTTGAATCCCAAATCAAGTCACACGGTCAGACAAAGGACTTTTTCATTTTGAGCTACACATCCCAATCACATTTAATTACACACTTAACAAACTGCCTCAAGTAAAAAAACAATAATAACAGTCCCCAACACTGGGACTCTTCCAGAAGGTTAGGAAAAAACTACTGTTGGGAGATAGCACCTCACCAAGACACAATCGCACTTTTAGAATAATATGTGTCCTGATAATGTTGGGCCCATAAGTTCAATACATTATAATGATGATTTAAAAGTCACTCAAAAGTGACTCCTTGACTCCCTTGAAAAAAGAGAAATTGCTCCCGTGAGTCCTGGGGCTTCCTCTCATGCTGGAGGGTGGCAGGAAGGCAGAATGGAGGTTGAGTCCTCCACCTTTTGGGAGCCATGGGCTTAGAAGCCGGTTCTTTCTAGGTGGAATGTTCCTTCAGCGAGATATCCCAGGCTCATGTGCCTGCTGCTGTTGTGTGCTCTGAAACACAACCCGGGAAGGTAGAACCCAGGGCTGGGATCAACAAAAATTCTCTGTTTAGGCTCGGCGCCTATAGCTCAACCAGCTAAGGCGCCAGCCACGTATACCTAAGGTGGCGGGTTCGAATCCCCAGCCCGGACCCGCCAAACAACAATGACAGCTGCAACCAATAAATAGCCGGGCATTGTGGCAGGCACCTGTGGTCCCAGCTACTTGGGAGGTGGAGGCAAGAGACTCGCTTGAGCCCAGGAGTTGGAGGTTGCTGTGAGCTGTAATGCCACGGCACTCTACCCAGGGGGACAGCTTGAGGCTCTGTCGCAAAAAAAAAAAAAATAGAATGGAGGGAAGATAGACAGACAGAAAGAAATGGTAATAATAATGGTGTTTGGAAGAGTGTGGCGATCTTCACCCAGAATCACAGTACTCTGAGGGGCTGGAGTGTAAGGATTCCCTGAGGTAAGGAGCTCCTCACTGTCCTGATCAAGTATAAGACCTGCCACCACTAAATATGAAAAGAAAAAGAGGGCTCATGCCTGTGGCTCAAGTGGCTAAGGCACCAGCCACATACACCTAAGGTGGTGGGTTCAAACCCAGCCCAGGCCCGCCAAACAACAATGATGGCTGCAACCAAAAAATAGCCAGCATTGTGGTGGACACCTGATGTCCCAGCTACTTGGGAGGCTGGGCAAGAGACTCACTTGAGCCCAGGAGTGGGAGGTTGCTGTGAGCTGTGATGCCAGGGCACTTAACCCAGGGGGACAGCTTAAGGCTCTGTCTCCCCCCCCCAAAAAAAAAAGAGAGAGAGAAAGAAAGAAAAGAAAAAGAGAAAGGAGAAGAAGGAAAAAAATCAGCTTGTGACATGGGTGGGCCTTGCATCAGTAGTCCCTGGGGAAGTCAAAGCAGGAGGATCACCCTAGTTCAGTGGTTTGAGGCCTGCAAGAGTGAAGCCATGCCACTGCATCCCAGTCTGGGCATCAGGACAAAGTTCTGTCTCAGAAATAGAAAATAGAATGAACCTGGCTAAAACAAACCAGAAAACAAAGAATCCAAACTGACCAATCAATGAAATGTACAAAGAAACACAAAACAAAAGCAAGCAAGCAAAGAAACAAACAAAAAAATTTAAAAAACCTTTAGTTGATGTTTAAGGAATTCATGAGGGAAAGATATGCAAAGTAGAATGAAAGAGAAAAGGAGAGAAAAGAAAAAAAAATAGTAGCAGCAAAGCCTGTATAAAAGGTAGGAGCTTTAAAATTAATTATAAACGGAAAATGACAACAAAGAAGGGGGGAGGTAGAATCACAGTACTCTGGGAAGCCAGGTGTGGCAGGAGGGTCCCTTGAGGTTAGGAGTTCCTCACTGTCCTGATCAAAAGTAAAATCCTGGGTGGCACATTTAGCTCAGTGGGTGGGGCCCTGGCCACATACACTGAGGCTGGAGTGTTCAAAACCAACCTGGGACAGCTAAAAACAACAATGACAACTGCAACAACAATAAAAAAAAAAAAATAGGCAGGCC
Source organism: Galago senegalensis (assembly GCA_963575145.1). Lineage (NCBI taxonomy): Eukaryota > Metazoa > Chordata > Mammalia > Primates > Galagidae > Galago > Galago senegalensis. Next base: position 2,977 of record CAUYTI010040135.1, read on the forward strand.
TTATGGCAGGTGCCTGTAGTCCCAGCTACTTGGGAGGCTGAGGCAAGAGAATGGCTTAAGCCCAAGATTTTGAAGTTGCTGTGGGCTGTTATGCCATGGCACTACCCAGGGTGACAGCTTGAGAGTCTGTCTCAAAAAATAAAATAAAATAAAATAAAAATTTATTGATATATAAATACATAAATGTGAGACCCTGCTACCACCAAACTTGGAAGAGAAAAGGAGAAAGAAAAAAAATAAGTGGAAAATTAGCCTATGGCAGAAATGTGGCAGGAACCTGCATCAAAAGTCCTTGGGAAAGTCAAGCAGGAGGAACACCCTGGATCAGAGATTCAGGGCCTCTGAGAGCAAGGCCAATGCTCAGAGACTCTAGCCTAGGCCTCAGAGCAAGGCTGGAGTCAGAAATAGAAAACAGAATGAGGCTGAATGAAACAGACCAGAAAAGGAAAAAAAGGCCAAAACAAACAAACAAACAAAAATCTCTGTAGTCATTTAAGGACTTTATGAGGGAAAGATGAGGGAAAAAATATCCAATTTAGAGAGAAAAGAGAGATAATGGGAGGTAAAAAGTGGCAAGGAAGCCTGTATAAAAGATAAGAGCCTTAAAGTTAAGAATAAAGAAACATAAGAAAAAAAAAACACACAAAAAGAAAAACAAAAACCCCTCAAAACAAACCAAAAACCCTCCAAAACCTACAAAAACTAAGAAGCCAGAACAAACACAAAAACAAAATAGATTTTCCAGGGGAAGGAGGCAAGATGGCCAACTGAAGCCAGCTTTCAGCAGAGGCTCCCATCCAGAGGGAGAAATAATGGCCAGAAATAACCCAATAAAGTGGAAGATCAGGAGCTGAGTGGAGAGAGAAGATCAATAGGTTCACATCACCGATGCTATGTCAAGCTGGGACTCCAAGGAAACAAATTTCAGGTACAAAACCCATTCCAAAAGAGGACAGGAATCCTTCCCATTTCCCCACCCACTCTTCCCAGAGAGGCTTGAGGCAAGTAGAGAACAGAGGACCTTTTCTTTACCAAAGGGGAGAGAACAACTGAGGGCTGGGACTCCCTTCATGGAGATATACTGCTGCAAGCCCAGGCAGTCTCTTGCCTGGGCCAAAAGTTGATCTAATATTCTCCCTACCTTCTTGAACTCCCATTCCATCCCTCCCCCCTCTTCTGGTGGTCTGGCAAAATCCAGAGTGTTTGGCAGATTTTTGCTAGGGTGGGACATCTCATAAGCTGTGGGGTAGTTGCACTGAAACTATAACTTTAATAGAAGTTGGGAGACACAAGTGGAGAGAGACTTTCCCTGTGTTGGAAAGAGCATAGCTCAAGATGGTGCTACTGACCACCAGGGACGGCCCATGGGTTCCTTGGTTTGGCAGCCCATGATGGGTGCCGAAGCACCCTGCCCAACTACTGTGACCTGCAGCCTGTGGCCAGCAACTCCCACTTCGCTCCTGTGACCCATGCGTTCCACAGCTAAAGACTCCTGCCCAGCTCCTGTGACCCCTGAGGCTCCCAGGCCAGCAACTCTGCCCTCCAGCTTCCTGCCTGGCTCCTGCAGCATGAGATGGGGGTCAGTGGCTTCACCCTCCAGTTCCCAGCGTAGCTCCTATGACTCTTACAACAAGTAGCAACATCCTCCAGCTCTCCATTGGCTCCTGCACCCAGCAGCACACCAGACCAGTGGCACCACCCTCAGCAGTGACAGTGCTGCCCCTGACCTTGGTGGCAGCTCCATGATACCTCTCACTGGGGTCAAGTTGAGGTGCCAGTGGACCTCTGCTGGCTAGATGCTGAAGACCTTTCAAACTCTCCCACCTAATCAGTGTTTGTGTTACTGGGACAATTGCTTTGGATCTCTTGACCTAGGCCAATCACCCAGGAACCCACAAAGTTACTACTCTGGTTGTGTTGTTATAGGTGTGTGGAATTCTCCCCTTCCAGTTGTTGCCTATGGCAGGGGGGTGGGTGTCTTAGTTGCTTAGCTGAGATTTCAGCCCAAAGCCACTGGTTCAGTAGAATTGAACAGAGACTAGCTGAATACCATTCACCTCCATCTAGCCCAACCACACCAAGCAGGTGCCCAGAGTTTCAGGCAGTTGTTCTGAATCGGACCTTTGTAAAGCTCTAAGGGAAAAGCAGCAATCACCAGTCCCAGTTCTTCAGTAAAGGGCTGGTTAATCACAACTCCCGGAGCCCTCAATTCAATTTCACCTTGCCAGCTTCTCCAGCCAAATGGTGAACAATAATCATGGGACAGAATCAGCAGAAAAACTCTGGCAACATGAATAATCAGAGTAGATGAACTCCCCCAAGGAATGACAAAGGAGACACAACAGAAGATCCCATTCATAAATAAATGTCTGTGATGTCAGAAATCGAATTCAGAACTTGGATTGCAAATAAGATTAACAGAATGAAAGTAAAGATGGAATTAGAAATTCAAGGAGCAGGCCAGCTAAACTGGGCTTAGGAGCTGGAATTAGAAATTTAAAGAGCATGCCAGCTAAACCCTTGGGACAATTGTCATTGTTGTTTAGCTGGCCTGAGCCAGGAAAGTAGCTAGGCATTGTGGTGGGTGCCTGTAGTCCTAGCTACTTGGGAGGCTGAGGCAAGAGAATTGCCTAAGCCCAAGGGTTTGAGGTTGCTGTGAGCTATGATGCCACAGCACACTACCAAGGGTGACAAAGTGAGACTCTGTCTAAATAAATAAATAAATAAAATAATTTTTTTTAAAAAAGAAATTCAAAGAGCATTTCAAAAGTTGTCTCAAGAATTCAATGAATTCAAAGACAAATTCACTAAAGATTTTGACACACTGAGGCAAGCACTTGCAGCCCTCAAAGATTTGAGAAATACAGTAGAATCCCTCAGTAACAGAATGGAGCAGACAGAAGACTTTGAAGACAATGCTTTTGAATGCTTCCAAATGCTCAAAGAGGAAGAGAAGTGGAGAACAAAAATGAATCATTCCCTGAGAGAACTGTGGGATCACTCCAAAAGAGCAAATATTTGCCTCATAAGAATCCCTGAAGGAGAAGAGGATGGTCCAAAAGGCACAGAAACTCTACTCCAAGAGATAATTGAGAAGAACTTCCCAAACATGGCAAGAGATACTGAAATTCAGATAGCAGACAGTTTCAGAACCCCAGCATGACTCAACCCAAATAAAGCATCTTCTAGACACATTGTAATTAATTTTGCCAAAGTTAATTACAAGGAGAAAGGAGAAAATTCTGCAAGCACCCAGACACAAGAAAATCATAACTTACAAGGGGTAGAATATTAGAATGACTGCAGATCTCTCTGCTGAAAATTTTCAAACCAGAAGATGGTCATTGACCTTTAATCTCCTAAAGCAAAACAATTTTCAGCCCAGGATCCTGTATCCAGCTAAATTGAGCTTCATTTATGATAGAGAAGTTAAATACTTTAATGACATACACACATTGAAGAAATTTGCCATAACCAAACCAGTTCTTCAGGATATCCTCAGACCCATCCTCCATAATGACCAGCATAATGCTCTACCACCAAAGTAAACTCACTCTGAAATTCTTGACCAAACCCAATTTCCACAGTGGTGAAAAGATTCAAAATGTCCACTGGACTTCTGATAAACTTGACACCCAAAATACTACCAGGCTTATCAATACTCTCAATTAGTGTGAATGACTTAAACAGTCCTCTTAAGAGGCACAGGTTGACTGACTGGATACAAAAACTCAGGCCAGATATCTGCTCCAGACAAGAATCTCATCTTACCTTAAAAGATAAATATAGACTTAAGGTGAAGGGATAGGCATCTGTAATCCAGGCAAATGGAAATCAGAATAAAGCAGAGGTGGTAATTTTATTTGCAGATACACTAGGATTTAAACCAACAAAAGTAAGGAAAGACATGATGGTCACCTCATATTTGTTAAGGGAAACACTCAAAATGATGAGATGTCAATTATTAACATTTATGTACCCAACGAGAATGCTCCTTAATTTATAAGGGGGACCCTAACAGACATGAGCAATATCTTCCAACACCATAATAGTTGGAAATATTAACACCCTTTTGGCAGTGTTGGATAGATCCTCCAAAGAAACTAAGCAAAGAAATTTTGGACTTAAATTTCACCATACAATAATTGAATTTAATGGACATCTACAGAACATTCCACCCTAACAAAACTGAATACACATTCTTCACATCAACCCATGAAACATCCTTCAAAATTGATCACATCTTAGGTCAAAAGTCTAACCTCAGCAAATTTAAAAGTATAGAAATTATTCCTTGTATTTTCTCAGATCATCACACAATAAAAGTTGAACTCACCAATCACAGGTATGTGGATACTCATACAAAGACATGGAAACTAAATAACCTTATGCTGAATGATAGCTGGGTCATAGATTAGATTCAGAAGGAAATTCCAAATTTTTGGAACAAAACAAAAATGAAGACACAAATTATTGGAACCTGTGGGATAATGCAAATGCAGTCCTAAAAGGGAAATTTATAGTGTTGCAAGCCTTCCTCAAGAGCATGGAAAGAGAGGAAGTCAATAACTTAATGGGACACTTTACGCAACTAGAAAAGGAAGAACATTCCAACCTCAAACTCAGCAGAAGAAAAGAAATAACTAAAATTGGAGCAGAATTAAATGAAATGAAAAACAAAAGAATTATTCAAAAGATCAATGAATCAACAAGTTGGTTTTTTAAAAAATTCAACGAAATTGATAAAACTTTGGCCAACCTAACCAAATATAGACAATTAAAATCCATAGTATCATCAATCAGAAATGACAAAGGCAAAATAACAACAGACACCTCAGAAATTAAAAAAATGCTTAATGAATACTACAAAAAACTTCATTCTCAGAAATATGAAAATCTGAAAGCAATTGACAAATACTTGGAAGCACGCCAACTTCCTAGACTTACTCAGAAAGAAATGGAAATACTGAAGAGACCTATATCAAGTACTGAAATAGAATTAGCTATAAGAAATCTCCCCAAAAAAGAAGAGTCTGGGACCAGATGGCTTCACATCAGAATTCTACCAAAGCTTTAAAGAGAAACTAGTACCTATATTACTTAACCTTTTCCAAAACATCAAAAAAGAAGGAATACTACCCAACACATTCTATGAAGCAAATATCACCCTGATCCCCAAACCAGGAAAAGACCCAACAAGATAAGAAAACTATAGACCAATATCTTTAATAAACATAGAAGCCAAAACATTCAATAAGATCCTAGCAAACAAAATCCATCAACATATCAAACAAATTATACACCATGTCCAAGTGGATTTTATCCCAGGGTCTCAAGGTTGGTAAACCTATAAATATAATAAATCACATAAACAAACTAAAAAACAAAGACTATATGATTCTTTCAATAATGCACAAAAAGCTTTTGACAATATCTAGCATCCTTTCATGATCAAAACACTTAAGAAAATTGGTATAGAAGGGACTTTTCTTAAACTGATGGAGGCCATCTACAGCAAATGCACAGCCAATATCATTGAATGGAGTAAAATTGAAAACATTTCCACTCAGATCAAGAACCACGCAACGTTGTCCATTGTCTCTACTGATTTCTAACATTGGTATGGAAGCCTTAGACATCACAATCAGGCAAGAGAAGGTGATCAAGGGTATCCAAATAGGGTCAGAAGAGATCAAACTCTCACTCTTCACTGATGATATGATCCTATACCTGGAAAACCCCAGGGAATCAACCACAAAACTCTTAGAAGGTGATCAGGGAATATAGTAGCATCTCAGGATACAAAATCAATACTCAGAAATCAGTAGCTTTTATATATACCAATAGTAGTCAAGCCAAAAAAACAGTCAAGGACTCTATTCCATTTATAGTTATGCTAAAGAAGATGAAATATTTTGGAATTTACCTAAAAAAGGACATGAAAGATCTCTATAAAGAGAATTGTGAACCTCTGAGAAAAGAAATAGCTGAAGATGTTAACAAATGGAAAAGCATACCATGCTCATGGCTGGGAAGAATCAACACTGTTAAAATGTCCATATTACCCAAAGCAATTTACAAATTTAATGCAATCCCTGTCAAAGCACCCCTGTCATACTTTAAAGATCTGGGGAAAAAATAGTACTTCATTTTATATGGAACCAGAAAAAACCTCAAATAGCCAAGACATTACTCAGAAATAAAAACAAATCAGGAGGAATCACACTACCAGACTTCAAATTATACTATACATCAATAGTGATCAAAACAGCATGGTGTTGGCACAAAAATAGAGAGGTAGATGTATGGAATAGAATAGAGAACTAAGACATGAACCCAGACACTTATCATCATTTGATCTTTGATAAGCCTATCAAAAATATAAATTAGGGGAAAGATTCCCTATTTGTCAAATGGTCCTGGGAGAATTGGCTGGCGACTTGTAGAAGACTGAAACTAGACCCACACATTTCTCCATTAACAAAAATTGACTCTCACTGGATAATGATTTAAATTTAAGACATGAAACTATAAATATTCTTGGAGAGAGTGCAAGAGAAGCACTTAAAGAAATTGGCCTGGGAGAATACTTTATTAGGAGGACCTCCCTGGGCAATTGAAGCAACACCAAAAATATATTACTAGGATCTGATCAAACTAAAAATCTTCTGCACGGGCAAGAACACAGTAAAGAAGCAAGCAGACAGCACTCAGAATGGGAGAAGATATTTGCAGGTTATGTTTCTGACAAAGGTTTGATAACCAGAATCCACAAAGAACTCAAACTTATTAATAAGAAAAGAGCAAGTGATTCCATTTAATGGTGGGCAAGGAACTTGAACAGAAGCTTCTCTGAAGATGATAGGCACATGGCCTACAGATACATGAAAAAATGCTCATCATCTTTAATCATCAGAGAAATACAAATCAAAACCACCTTGAGATATCATCTAATTCCCATGAGAGTGGCTCACATAACAAAATCCCACAACTACAGATGTTGGTGTGAATGTGGAGAAAAGGGAACACTTCTGCACTGCTGGTGGGAATGGAAACTAATCCCATTTGGAAAGAAGTATGGAGAATACTCAGGGATCTACAAGTAGACCTGCCATTTGCTCCTGCAATGCCTCTACTAGGTGTATATCCAAGAGACCAAAAATCACTTTATAACAAAGATATTTGCTATATAATCTTGTGTATCATTCATTGCAGCTCGATTCATAATAGCCAAGTCATGGAAGAAGCCCAAGTATCTAACAACCTGTGAATGGATTAATAAATTATAGTATATGTATACTATGGATATTATGCAGCCTTAAAAAAGATGGAGACTTTACCTCTTTTATGTTTATATGAATGAGGTGGAACATATCCTACTTAGTAAAGTATCTCAAGAATGGAAGAAAAAATATCCAATGTACTCAGTACTATTATGAAATCAATTTACAATCACTCACACTTTCATATGAAGAATAGATCACAACTATGGCCCAAGATGAAGGAGGGAGGAGGGAGAAGGAAGAATGGCAGAGGAGGGGGGATGTCAGATGGAGGGAGGGTGAATGACAGGATCACACCTATGGTGCATAATGCAATGGTACATGTTGAATCTATTAGTATAGAGTATAAATGTCTTAACACAATAATTAAGTAAACAAGATGAGATTATATGTTAACCAGTGTGATGAAAGCATTCCTAATTCTATATGAAATCAGCATATTGTACCCCATAAATGCATTAATGTATACATGATCTATGTATTTATGATCTAATAATATATATAAGCAATAAATATATATATATATATATATATATATATATATATATATAGCTGTATGTTACTTGGACACCTGGTGGCACTCCAGGGGTAAGGTTTGAAAATGTTAAAAAAATAAATAAAAAATACTACTTCCAGCACTGTCCATGCTGGGGGAGAGGAAGTAATTAGATAGTTGCCATGGAGACCTGGTCTCAATTTCCTACTTTGTAAGTTTTCAATATGGTCACAACTGTTAGACAAACACTAAACTCCCACTTGTGTGCTCCAGTTAGACACAGAAGGTTACAGTAGGCTTTGTGGGCAATAGGGCTTGACCTTCTGAGAACAGTTCCCTGAGGCTAGGAAGGGGACCATGCTGTGGCAAGGGACTTTCCAACTTGCCTGTGTCTCCATGTGTGCTCAACGGATGGGTCCTATGAATTGGGAACCTGCTGGACCACTTCCAGACAGGGCCCCCACCAATGCCTACTGACTCAAGGACTGGGTGACTCAAGGACTGGGCAACTCACCCCTTTCCTCCCTGCCTTTTTCTTTCAATGGTGCCTGAGTAACTGGGCCTACCACAGAGCCAGTATGTGGCTGGAACCACCAGCCTTGTGCCTCTGGAGATCATGCCCAAGCTCAGGTCTGACCAGAGACCCTGTGGTCTCAGTTCCTGATCATTTCTTCCCAGTACCTTTGCCTGAAGGAATGAACCCTCCTGGAGCTCAGATGGTCACAATCTGTACCTGCCTTGTAGGGCACCATGTAGGGGTTGGGGGAGAGGCTGCTACTGGCTTAGTCCCTCTTTATCCAGCATATACTTTCTTCCTGGGATGCCAGTTCCCTCCTACCAGCTTTCCACCTCTCCCAACCTCTTGGTGTCCTGGAGTCCTAGAGTCCCTTGCTGTCCCTCTTTGCTTGGCAATGCTGTTTTTCCATGTAATAGTCCAGTGAGAAGTGTCTGGAATCCCCGGCCCAATGTCACAGAAAGTAGCTAGTAAGAAGATGTTTCTAGTCCACCATCTTGGCCCCTCTACCTGGAATCTGTGTTTTTATTTATTTATTTTGCAGTTTTTTGCTGGGGCTGGGTTTGAACCCACCACTTCTGGTATATGGGGTCGGCACCCTACTCCTTTGAGCCACAGGTGCTGCCCTGGAATTTGTGTTTTTAAAAGCTCCACAGGTGAGCTCTCTGATGTATACCACAACCTAGGAATCATTGTTTTAGAATTGTATGCAGTCTATTGACTAGTAATCAAAGATGTAAAGGAGATGATTTAGGCCAAGAAGTCAAGGACCTGGGTTTCAGGCCAGATGACTATTTGGCCTTAAGCTTAATCATTTGAATAAACCAGTGATTTCTACAGAGTGAAAGCAGTAGGATTGGGACCACTGATGTCCCTTCCAACCTGAAAAGTCTAGATAAATGGTAAAATGCAGAGCTTTTCAAAAGTGTCAGTATTGTTGATGAGGCAAGGAAAAGCACAGCTTTGAGGTTAGATATGTGCGTGAATTCTCTACCAGTCATTTATAACTTTGAAACATGGCCAAATGATAAACTGCAAAATAGTGTTCTTATCTGAAAAGTGGGGACAATATTGGCTTCTTCTTATATGTATAAAACAAGCAATAAAAATAAAGATTAAAAATTGCATTTATTCCTTGGGGTTGCTATGCAAATTAAATTAGTTAAGACATGGAAAAGAGTTAGAATTTTGCACATATAACAGGGGTCTGTTACTATTACTTTATTATTGTAATAGGACTCTGCACAATATCTAAAACATATTAGATACCCATAGATTGTCATTCCTTGTCTTTTTGACTCTCCTCCAGATAGTTAATCTACCAGAGTGCTCTCAGAAGAAAGGTCCTACATTCAACAAAGATGTTAAATTGGTTTTAACTGGCTGAATGATTTTGAACTCTTACCTCTTCTAGTTTATTTAAGTGACTTATCTGATCTCTCTTTTGAAAGCCCTCTTGACTATGAGAAGGAGCACGATGAGCTTTATGCTCCATTTAGTACCTACACATGAAAAGCTTATTCACTGAGTATTGTTCATCTGCTGTCTTACAAACTAAGTGCTCTGCTGTTTTTGTAGGTAGGATAATCAGGTTGCCTGTGGGAAATGGCAGTTGTGAAAGACCAATGAGTATAATATATGGTCTAAATTAATATCAAACTGCTGCCAAATTAAGGGGAAAACCAGAAAAATATTTCTTTAAGCATAAACAAAACATGTTACAGTCTCAATAATGGTGTTAGTAATTAGCCTGGGGAGAGTTACAAATGGCCATTGATGCATTGATGTGAGCAGACACAATCACCTCTAGGAACGTGGCCTGCTGGTTCTTAGAGTATATGAATGGATTTCCACAATCATTTCCTAGAAAGCTGATTACCTGCTACTTCAGCAAAAATGAGACTAAGCCTAGATGCAATTGGTGGGCATAAAATGTAATCTTAACATTGGAAGTATGTCTAGTTCAACACCCTCACTTTAAAGATGATGAGACTGGGCGGCACTGTGGCTCAAGGAGTAGGGCGCCAGCCCCACATGCTGGAGGTGGCAGGTTCTAACCCGGCCCCAGCCAAAAATTGCAAAAAAAAAAAACAAAACAAAACAAAATAAAGATGATGAGACTGATGGGTGGCGCCTGTGGCTCAGTGAGTAGGATGCCAGCCCCAAATATTGAAGGTGGTGGGTTTAAACCCTGTCCTGGCCAAACTGCAACAAAATAAAAATAGTTGGGCATTGTGGTGGGCGCCTGTGGTCCCAGCTACATGGCAGGCTAAGGCAAGAGAATTGCCTAAGCCCAAGAGCTGGAGGTTGATGTGAGCTGTGACTCCATGGCACTCTACTGAGGGCAATAAAGTGAAACTATGTCTCTAAAAAAAAAAATGAATGAATGAATAAAAATAAAGATGATAAGACTGGGATCTGTAGAGGTTAATTTTAAACACTTTATTTATATAAAGGTAGATAATCCAACCTTTTAGAATTAGCTTTCACAGACATTTAAAATTATAATATTTGGTGATTGGAACTGGTACATATAGGTACAAACATTTGTTGTATGTGGCTAAAAATGTCTGAAATATCAAAATTTATTTAGCTGCAATGAGCAGACTGCTTTGAAAACAGGATGGCCCAAAATATCTAATGATTTCCAAAAACTATACATGTCTTGTATCTACTGAAAGGTAGGAATAACTGAGTGGTTGAGGGAATGGACTCTGGATCCAGACTTTTGGGGTCTACTTGATGGTTCTGCCTTTTCCTAGCTGTGTGTGTGCCTTTAAGCACATGACTTCCACTTTCTGTGTCTCAATGGTCATGCTTGTGTGATGGGATAATAATAATCAGTACCTACTTTATACTGGCAAAAATAAATTAATTAATATAAAGCATTTAGAAGGCTCTCAAAGTATAATAAACACTATATAATATTGACATTGCTATATTTCAGTCTCTTACAGTGATATTAATGGAGACACTCCAGTTTTCATGTTTAAAGCACTCAGCAGCTGTGTGTTGGTGGCAGGCAGAAGCAGAACCTGGTTGTAAGGGCTTTCTGTTAACAGTCATACTTTGGACGTAATTGTGGTCCTGTGGTGATCTTTTCTATGATTTTATTATTTCATGATTTTAACCATTTCTTCAAAAAATTCACTTCTAAATCAGTTTTATACCAATCTGTTCTTAGTAGCAGTCAGAATTAATTGTTGGGGTCATAGTGCACTTCTCCATCCCAACACATGCTAACTGTGAACAAGATTCACATCATTTGGTCTGAAGAATATCTGTTCTTATGTGTCCCACGATCTTGAATCTCTTTTCCTCTCCCACAGACAACCCCTGCCCCCAGCCAGCCAGTCTGAATGTCCCACTTTGTTCTTTCCATAGTCCATGGACATTTTAAGCATCTTTTCCTTCCATAAGCAAAATTATTTTAAGCATGTTAAACAGCTTTGAGATTACCTATTTGATGATGACTCAAAGTATGGTCATAGTAAGACTATTGGGTTGGGACTTTAATTTTCACTTGGACCATGGTTGATAAACCAAGGCAGATTCTCTATTAGACACTGATTGCTCATTAAATGGAGATGGAGCAGAGGAAGAACCCACCAACCCACCTTACTCTCCACAATATGTAATTCAAAGTAAAAAAGAACATTAAATCATACAACTAGTATAATGAATTTTAATGAAATTCTGATTTTTCCCCCATGACGACTACTTTGTGGGTGTTTCAAAATACTCTGTTATAGGTGAAACGCCTATATTCTTCTGGCCAAAAAAGCTGAAAAGACTTTGTACAAGCATACTTGTGAGAAACTGAGGCAGAATCCCATATGGCCAGCTTGGTTGCAGGCCTAACTTGACCAAGGCTCTGGCTGGAATGGCATTTCCAGAGATGTTCAGACTGCATTAAGGAAGTAAGGTTGACTTTACAAGGCCAATAAAAAAGCCCTTTGGAAAACTGGCCAGATACCCATCAGTAACCTTTCCTGATCTGTGGTAAGTGATGAGGGTCACTTGCTGACAGGTCCAGGAATGGAAATGTGTTTGGGGACCTCAGGAGAAGAGGAATTTACCAAATGCATATAGGTATCTCATGGCACAGATAAAACTGGGCTCGTGAAAGGCTTTTGAGAAGTCCAGCCTGAAAATTCCTTATAAAAAGTTCCAGTAAAACCCCCCTGACTTAAGGTCTCATGGGAGCAGAGGTTTGCACACAAATTCCTGTATGCCCAAGAAGTTTCTTTATGCTTTGTTTAAAGATTCGAAGTAATAGCCTCTAAGCAGCAAAGCCAGTAAGGTCAGGCTTGTTCCTCCATAGCCTCAGGCTTCATCAGATAAGAACAAAGAAAGTAATGACTGACAACATGTTCTTCATTAAGTTATGTTAAACTGGGTTATGTTGAAAGGGTTATACTTAAAAATGTATGTTGGGTGGGTTATCAGATTACTAGGAAGGTGCTACTTACAAGGCAGGTAGTCACAAGATGTTTGAATGGGTTAATGAAGTCATTGATGTCCAATGCACATGTGCAGAGGGATTGTAATGAATATAAATGAGGTCATTGTTGTATAGTGTGCATGCACAAGATTGACTATATAAATCAACAGTAAATAAAGAAAGCTCGCCATTTTGCCTGAGTGAGTAGATGGTCATCTTTATTTAAAAAACAATTTCAATAAGCATGCTTATTCTTTGTAACATCACTTTTCCATGAGACCCTAACAGCAAAACCCCCATGGCAACACTCTGTAAAAGTTTTTTACATATAAATATTTGCATTTTTGATATTCATGTCTTCTGGGAAAACCCTGAGTGAAATTTCTTTTTATAGGCCTAAAATCTCTTGACATTTACCAGACTGTCAATGAGTTTTCCCTTGTTGTAGGAGATGAGAGATTAGCAAGTAGAGACTGTTTTCTACTATACTTAAGTAAATTATATAATGAATTTCTATGAAAGATAAATTTATCATTATGGAAAAAGAAAATGGATTGTCTGTCTATTTGGGGCTCCTAAGCCTAAGGAATGTTGCCTTTGGAGACTTAGTCATGGAGTATGCCCTTTTAATTACTGATCTTTTATTATAGTTTAACTTTCTTCATTATTTTTTTGTTTTCAGCTCAGACCAGATGGCATCTGAGATAAAAGACTCCTTGACTCTTACATCCTTAATGTAGAATGTTAAATTCCTACCCCAAAAGAAACACTGTCTATAACCAATCAAATTGCTATAAGTATGCACTCATTTTGTATGAAAAATGTGGAAATTCTGATAAATTCCCCAACCTCGTCTATATAAATGACCCTCAAATCTCTGTACTTCAGAGGGTTGAACCATGTGGCCAAAAATGCATCTTAGCCACCTAAAGGCTAGTGGAATGTTAGAGTTAGTCACTCATAAGTAACTGTCTTACTACTAGGAACTTCACTTAATCTGGCAGGCACAGATAAAGCATGGATCACCCAGTGCCTTAAGAACCCAGTGTCCTTGGGATCAACAAAACACATAGGGGGGAAGAATCAGCTTAAGGATCACACCTTGAGGAGTCATTCCCACAGCAGCAAACCTGATCCTAAACAACTTTAAATCATTTGGTCATTCAGGAAATAAAGCACTAAATTATGGGCTGCTGTAAATCTAAAACCAAATCTTCCTCCTTGAAGAGAGACCTATCATTAGAATCTCCAGCTGCATTTATGTTTAAAACCTTTGGCAAATTTTCATTTAAACATGAAACATGTTTGGCCATTTAAAACATACTATGACCCTAAATTATAGTGGCCGAAATGGAATTGCTTTGAAATGCCTCGTTTACTTGAAAGTTCAGTTGAAAACATATAAACAAACAAGCAAACAAAAACCATCTCTAACATAAAACAGTACAATGGGGGAATTATTTTCATTGGCATTTGGAAACTTTAAAAAGAGGTTTTGATAAGGTTAGTTCTTTGTAGGAAGAAAACAAAAAGATAGTCTAAAATAATTTATGAATTTTAAAAAGGCTCCTGAGGGTGGTGCCTGTGGCTCAAAAGGGTAGGGCACCAACCCCATATGCCAGAGGTAGCAGGTTCAAACCCAGCCCTGGCCAAAAAAAAGCGTAGGTGCTATTAAGCCATAGGCTATATAAAAAAAACAAAAAACAAAAAAAAGGATCCTGAAATTTCTCCTCCTCTTCTATTAGTCTTAGTTCTTCTTTTTCCTTCATTATCTGAACTCCCTTGCCCAGATCTACCTTCTCTTCTTCCTCTGTGTCAGCTCCATCTCATGAGCAATCAATGTATTGTAGAGAATCTGCCTTGATTTATCAACCATGACCAAAGTTATAACTAAAAGGCATAATCAAATAATTTTTGGTTCCTTCACCAGGACCTCATTGGTTTTGGCAAGGAAGTTAAACCAAATATTCAGGATTATGATTCTGGATTTTTTCTGATTTATATCAACTAGTTCACATGTTAGTATCAAGAAATAAAGGTAAAGATTGTATAGCTAAGGTAAAGAAGAGAACCCTCTTGGAAGACTCAAATTTTCAGAGGCTGATCACAGATACACTCTTGATGTTGCTAAAACTTTACTTGATACCAGCCCTTTAGTCTTTCAAAAAGTATTTGACTAAAATATGACAATTATAACAAAATCCAGATGAGTCAGTAACTTCATATTTTGAGACACTTGAAGAAAATCTCTAAACGATATTTAGGGTTATCTCAAGAGAGTTATGCTAATTATTAAAATGATACTCTCCTCAATTCCTGTTTCATAAACTAGTTAGGTGAGAAATTATCACTAAGAATGAAAAGACAATGCCCTAGTTGAGCTAATCTCAAATATAAGTTATTTTAGATAGAAACATGCACAAGCTCTTGATGCTGGAGTTACATAATCTATAAGAAATCCCACCTTATTACAAGGTCCATTCCTCAGAGTGAACACAGCTCAAACCACCTCCTTTCTGTACCTCATGTTACAATCTCTAAGGGTAAAGACCTAAATCTGGCTACTCTTCTGCAGCTACCTTCAGATAAAATGTTACATGATTGTATAACCTTGACTGATCGATTTATATCTCCTTGGAGAGCTCTGCAAGAAACTCCCCTTACTAACACTCATTTTTTTAGTTTACTGATGAATCTTACAAAAGGTTGAATCCAAAGTTTATCATTCAGGGTATATTACCATGTCCTTAGCTGCAGAAATAGAAAATGCTTATCTTTCAGAAGTAACCTGAATTCAACAAGCAGAACTGATAGCTTTAATTAGACCTTCTGAGGGTCACCCATTAAGATGGCTGAGTAGAGGCTCCTGCCCAGAGGAAGAGATTATGGACAGAATGGACTCAATGAAGCTGAAGGTGGGGAGCTGAGCTAAGAATGAAGATAAATAAGTGCACATCATCTTTGCTGAGGCAAGCTGCAACTCCAAGAAAACAAATTCCAGCTAGAAAGCCCATCACCAAGAGGATGAGAGACCCCCCCCCAAGAGAGACCCTCTCTGTGTACTCTCTGCAAGCTAGTAGGGAAAATAAGACTTCTTATTTTATCCCACAGGAGAGAGTTGCTAAACACCAGGTCTCCTTCTCCAGGGAGGTCTGACTTGTGAAACTGGGCATTATCCTGCCTGGCATAAAAGTGAACAAATATTTTCCCTGCAATTCTGAGCTCCTAGTACACCCTTCTACCCTGACCTGGCAAACTGTAGGCTTTTTCCCTGCAGAGACCACAGTGTTTGGCAATTCCATGAGAGACCTGGGCATTGTGTAGGCAGCAGGACAGCAGCTTGGAAACAGTGACTTGAGTGGAAGTTGGGGGGTACAGGGAAAGAGAGATGTGGGAGAAAGAGACACAACTCTGCATGATTGGGCACAGCGGGTGAGATGAGCACACCTCGGGTCAGACTTTGGTGGTGCACTCCCCTGATCCCATTGTCCACTGGAGGGAATCAGGCTTGAGCCCCTTGGTGCTGCCAGTGGCTGCGTATGGCAGGAGTGAGATGCTGGCTACACAGAGGCATGACAGGTGGAGACACCCACACCCCACGTTACACTTTGGCAGAGCAATCCCCTGATCCTGTTGCCCACTAAAGGGAACCAGGCTTCAGCTCCTTGGGTTTGGGGGACAGAAATGCCTGTGGATCTTTATTACCAGTCACTGGAGACCCTTTGAACTCTCCCTGTTAAGCAGTGATTATATTGGATGGGACAATCAGAATATGTCCAGGGGACTCTCCAAGGTTGAGCAGTGGTTGTTTTAGCAGCAGGGACTGATTCTCCTCCTCCAGCTGTACCAGTTGGAGAATAGAGTGCTGCAGTTATTGTATCTCTCTCCAGCTGAGATTTCAACCTAATACAGTAGCTGATTAGGATTGGATAGATGCTGGCTGACTACAAGACAGAGGCAGCCAGCACTATCACACCAAGGAGGTCCTCAGAGTCTCTGGCAGCAGATCAGAAAGGGACCTTTGCAAAGCCATAGGGGGAAAAGCCCTAACCACCAGCCCCAGATCATTGGTAAAGGGCTGGTTAACTCCACTTCCAGAGACACATGATCCAATCTCACCCAACCAGTTTTACTACCCAAACTGCAGAAAATAATCATGGGCAAAACTAGCAGAAGAACTCTGGTGACATTAATATTCAGAGTAGATCAACTGCCCCAAGGAATGACAAAGGAGATACAACAGAAGATCCCATTCATAGACAAATAGCTGAAATGTCAAATAAAATTCAGAATACAGATGGCAAACAAAAGGAATAGAGTGGAGGAGGAAAATATGAAAATAGAAATCCAAAGAGTAGTTCAAAAGATATCTCAAGAATTATTTTTTTTTTGAGACATAGTTTTGAGACATAGTTTCACTAAGAGTCTCACTATGTCACCCTCAGTAGAGTGCCATGGTGTCATACCTCACAGTAACCTTTAACTCTTGGACTTAAGCTATTCTCTTGCATCAGCATCCAAAGTAGCTGGGACTACAGGTACCCACCACAATGCCCAGCTGTATTTTTATTGCAGTTATTATTGTTTAGCCGGCCCAGGCCGGGTTCAAAACCTGTCTCTGTGTATGTGGCTGCTGCCCTAATAACTGAGCTACAGGTGCCGAGCCTTATGTTAAGAAATTAATGAATTCAAAGACAACATCACCAAGGATTTGTATATAATGAGAAAAGATTATAGAGCTCAAGGAAATGAAAAGTTATTTGAGATCTTTGAAATACAGTAGAATGCCTCAGTAATAGAGTTGAGCAGGCGGAAGAAAGGATCTCTGCAATTGAAGATAAGACTTTTGAACATTCCCAAGCATTCAAAGAGGCAGAATAATAGAAGGCAAAAGCAAATCATTCCCTAAGAGAGTTGTGGGATCACTCCAAAAGATCAAACATTCGATTTATTTACTTCTTCATTCCTGAAGAAGAAGAAGAAGATAGTCCTAAAGGCACAGATGCTCTACTCCAAGATATTATGGTGGAAAATTAAACAAGCATTGCAAGAGATATAGATATTCAGATATAGACAGTTTCAGAACCCCAGCAAGACTCAATCCAAACAAAGCATCTCCTAGACACATTGTAATTAACTTTGTCAAAGTTAACATGACAGAGAAAATTCTTTAAGGAGTCAAATTTAAGAAAAGCATTATGTACAAAGGAAGAAATATTAGAATGACTGTAGATCTTTTAGCCAAAACTTTTCAAGCCCAAAGAGGATAGTCACTGATGTTCAATCTTCTAAAACAAGACAACTTTCATCCCAGGATCCTGTACCCAGTAAGCTAAGTTCCATTTGTGATGGAGAAATCAAATACTTCACAGCATATACATGTTGAGAAATTTGCCATAATTAAACCAGCTCTCCAGGAAATACTCAAATCCATTTTTCTTAATGACCAGCACAACAATCTACCACAAAGGAAATTCATCCAGAATTTATCAAACAAACCTAACTTACACAATGGTGAAAGAATTAAAAATATCAGGTGGTGCCTGTGGCTCAAAGGAGTAGGATGCTGGCCCCATATGCCGGAGGTGGCAGGTTCAAACCCATCCCTGGCCAAAAACTACAAAACAAAACAAAAAAAAAGAATTAAAAATATCTGTTGGATCTTTGAAAAACATGATGGCCAAAATGCCACCATACCTATCAATTCTCTTAATAAATTGTCCTCTAAAGAAACATAGGCCAAGCATCTGTTGCCTACAAAAGACTCATCTTACCTCAAAAGATAAAAAAAGATTCATGGTGAAGGGATGGACATCTATAATACAGGCAAATAGAAATTAGAAAAAAGCAGGGGTTCTGAATTTATTTGCAGACACAATAGGATTTAAACCAACAAAGATAAGGAAGGCCATGGATGGGCACTACATATTTGTTGAGGGAAACACTCAAGATGAAGAGATTTCAATAATTAATATTTATGCACCCTGGCTCAGCACCTATAGCTCAACCGGCTAAGGCACCAGCCACGTACACCTAAGGTGGCGGGTTTGAATCCCCAGCCCGGACCCACCAAACAACAATGACGGCTGCAACCAAAAAATAGCTGGGCGTTGTGGCGGGCGCCTGTGGTCCCAGCTACTTGGGAGGCTGAGGCAAGAGACTCGCTTGAGCCCAGGAGTTGGAGGTTGCTGTGAGCTGTAATGCCACGGC
>CAUYTI010040137.1:0-11201 GCA_963575145.1 Galago senegalensis
TGGTCCCAGCTACTTGGGAGGCTGAGGCAGGAGACTCGCTTGAGCCCAGGAGTTGGAGGTTGCTGTGAGCGTGATGCCATGGCACTCTACCCAGGGGGATAGCTTGAGGCTCTGTCTCAAAAAAAAAAAAAAAAAAAAGAATAAAAAAAAAAAAGAAGTGAAGGGCAATCTTGGAGGGCTGAGCCCTCAATCTGTGGGATCGGATGCTACCTATAGATAGACTAAATTGAATTCAGGGGTCCTCAGACTTTTTAAACAGGGGGCCAGTTCACTGTCCCTCAGACCATTGGAGGGACGGACTGTAGGCCCTGGGACGAGTCAGCTGCTAAGCAGGACAAGCAGTGGCGGCAAAAACACCCAGCGGGCCAGATAAATGCCCTAGGTGGGCCACAGTTTGAGGACGCCTGAATGAGAGAATTCCCAGCTGGTGTCCACCGCAGAACTGCCTGCTTGCTTGTTAGTGGGGAGAAATCCCCACACATTCTTAAAGTGGAAATTTTAAAATGTCCAATGTTAAGACCTCGCTCTTGATCCAATTAAATCAAAATTTGCAGCACCAGCCTGGGCCTTGTTCTGTTTACAAGTTTCCTTGGTGATTGTTACAGAAGCATTCTGTGTTGTGAGTGTACAGTAGGAGAAACTAAGTTTGTTTTCTCTACCCGGTACGTGTTTAAATAGGCTCTCACAAATTCCTAATGACCCCTCCAACCCACAGACAATCAAACAAAGGAAAATTCCTTACCCTGCTATTCAAGCCCTACATAATAAAGTCCCATGCAGTTCCTTCCAGTCACAGCAGTCCCCTTCTGGCATACATCCCCCACCCTACATGAGTGTCCCTGCCTAGCTCTTACAACACTTGCCTGCTACTAGTTTGCTCTTACTAATCTCTGGCTGGAACACACTTCTGCTTTCAAACCGGCATTTGTGAAAACCTATCCAATATTCAATTTCAAGTACGACCTCTCTCTTGTATAAAGCTTTTCCTGATCCCCTAATTGAATAAAGTAATTGCACAAAGTGAAGTACTATGTTGGGGCTGAGGAAGGAGATGGAAGACAGGTCCCCTTCCAAACTCCCACAGTATAAGGATCCTTTCATTATAATTCTCATGATCTTTGGCATAGGCTGGTACTATTCTGATCTTCTCCATGAGCTTTACATAATCATTAGTGGTAGGTACTGTTTCTTCTTCATTGCCGCATCTCAAAACAAATGAGGCATGTTTCTGTTATTAAGCATAAATGCTAAATTTGTTTATCTGAACGGAAAGTCAAATATGTAAGTTATTTTTAAGTTATTTCCTGATAGCCCCAAACTTCTGTTTCATTCCATTATAAATATTCACATTGATTCATTCATTCATACACTAAAATATTTGCAATTAAGAAGCAATGTGCCAGGTAGTGAGAATAAAAAATGACTAAGACATGGTCTTTGCCCTCAAAGAGTTCAGAGTCTAGCAAAGAAAGACATAAATTACGACAAACAGAACATAACGTGTTAAGTAAAATTTTCAAAGGGTTTAAAGCAGAGTTAGAACACGCTCACACTTGTTTCTCCTGGCGGCCAAGTGGAAGATTAATTCAACAGGGACGAGTAAAGGCAGCTCAGTTAGCAGTTGTTTAAGAGTGAGATAAGGAGGACTGACAGTGGACAAAGGAAAGGAGAAGACAAGTTAGAGGAATACTCCAAACTCTTCTGATCCATCATGTCATGGAACTTACAATTTAATCTAAAAAACTAGTGCTAGTTGGATGGACACTCTGCAAGGCCAAAACAGGAGGACTACTTGAGCTCAGGAGTTTAAGACCAGCCTTCACAACAGCAAGACCTGCCTCTACTAAAAATAAAAACATTAGCCAGGCATGGTGACAGGTGCCTGTAGTCCCAGCTATTCAGGAGGCTGAGGCAGGGGAGGATCACTTGAGCCCAGAAATTAGAGGTTGCTGTGAGCTAAGCTGACATCATGGCACTCTACCCTGGACAACAGAGTGAGACTGCCTCAAAAACAAAGAAAAAACAACAAAAAAAAAACCAGTAGTAGTATACATGAAATGCTTACTCTAATTCCCGTAGCTCAATAAATTATTAACATAATCAATATTATTAATATTATCACTAGAAGACAGGTCCATGAAAATAATTATAATAAAATAAGCTATCACTATCATTTAAGTAAAAATGAACACTACCAAAAAAGTGACCAAGGACTTTAGTCTCCCCCAAATTTCCACTTTTTAACCCTATAAATAATAACTAGAATATGGACATTCAGAAATTAAGTTAATGGCAAAGTTAAAACCTGCATTAAACTTCATCTCACAGATGTCCTTTACCTATAAAAAATAGTTATATTAGGACTAATTTGTTTTCTACTTTCCAAAGTTTTCTACTTTCTAAATAATCTAATTTTTAGTTTTATAATATCTTGAAAAATTAGCAACAAAAAAGGTAAGAATTTTTAAATTAATAAATGGTCACCAATTTGAATAAATTCTAATAGCTAAAATCTAGTGAGTAACCTACCAGGTACCATCTAAGCAACTTCTATGTATTAATTAATAAACACTCACAATAAACAATGCTTTAAGATAGACGCTATCATTTTTTAAGAGAAAATAAAAAGAAATAAGATCTGACAACACTCCAAGATGTAAAACTTAAGAGTTAATTTTCTTACATGACAAAATTTTTTCACCATCATCAAGCACGCTGAAACCATAGAGAGAATTATAGTAAATAATAATAAATAAAATAAACACCTCTTACTTGATTGATTTCACCTTGGAGTTGTAATCCGTGCTGCTCCTTTTCTTCTCTCTGTTGTTGCAGCTGTTTAAACTCCGCCTTCAGATGCTGGTAGTTGGTCTCTGCTTCGGATAATTCTTCTTTGAGCTTTTGTGAGGCTTCGCCTTTTTCACTTAGCTCTGCCTGTATTCTCTGGAGTGAAGTTTCAGATGCTGATAATCTTGACTGAAGCTGCTGACAATCCAGGTCTTTTTGATGAAGGACGACTTGCATGTTCTTTTTACTCACAGATTCTTCATTATGTTTCTCCTCTAACTGGGTGTAGTCCAGTTCTTTCTTCTGCAACTTCTCCATCAAGTTCTGAAATGTTGATTGAACAATTTATTTCCTTTTCTAATATTTTTAATTATTCCAGTTATTTACATAATCTTTGAAGCAGTACCATCTAAATGCTTTTATCAGTATTACAAAAAGAATCAGTGACAAAATTCTAATCAGGAAGAATTAAATTGTTACCTACTTACAATTTTATTAGTAGTACACCTGGCTAAGCTCTACAAATGCAACTTAAGAATTGCCAAGAAAATGTTAACATAAAATAAAAACACTAAAATATGCTGGATTCTTTGGGGTATAAAACATATCTATACTCTTCCACTGAAGTTAAAAATTAAAACTATCTTTCTACCAACAGAAATTATTTTGAATAACAATATACTTTGCTCACTTTGATCTCTGGCTTGGCAATTTCATACTTTGTAAGAGCTTTAGCATAACAACATCATCCACCGCTCTAGTATCCATCCAATCCTATTGACTGCACTGTTTTTCCTGCTATTCTTGATAAAGACCATTCTCTAGAGCAGAGGTTCTCAACCTGTGGATTGCGACCTACAGGAACTATATTAAAGGGTTGTGGCATTAGGAAGGTTGAGAACTACTGCTTTCAAGCAACAAGCTAAAACTGATTTCTCTCTAGGTATTTAAAAATAATGCTCTCAAGATGTCACTCACCTGCCTTCTATTTTGTCATTTTATTCAATATTATTAAGTATAAAATATAAAAATAACATCTCACATCAAAGATCTGGATCAACTACCCTAATCAAATGTTGAAGTCTGGTCTCAGTGGAGTTGTAACAATTAATACTGAACATTTTAAGTCAATATATTTATATATAAAATATAGATCAGAACTTTAACTCAATTCTGTAATAAAAATAGCCAGGATAAGAAGCCATTAAATGAACCTGATGATTCTATAAGTAGACCTTAATTATATTCACTTACTATACACAGTGTGCTGGAAAGGGATAACACAGAATAGTGAGGGACAATCAAAGCCTCTGGACCTTAAACAGACTATAATCTAATGAAATACACACATTAAAAAAAACCCTAAGAAAGTTAAAACATAATGCACAAGCAAGAATAGATTAATAGAAAAAATGTGTCAAATTTATCAAAAAAATTATTTAAAAAATAAAATGAGCAAAGTCAGGTGGTAGCTAACTAGTAAGATCATCTGAAAACGCTAAAGTTTCAGTTTGATTTTTAAAAGTGGATGTCCCAATTACCCTGCTTTGATTGCATTTGATTATACCATATCAATATGTATCAATTTTTAAAAATTCAAATAAAACAAGCAAAGTCAGATAAAGTTAACAAGTAAGATCACTTGAAAATAATATTTGAGCTTGGTTTCTGAAGTGGTAAAAGGAATTAAGGAGTATGTGTACATGACTCATACCATCTGCTCTGCACAAATATTTTAAAAGACACAAAGGAAGGGATAAACAAGTTGTAAGTAGCGAAATAGCAAGCATTGTTAACTCAGAAGTAGTAATAAGGCTAGAGGCCACAGGTACTAAATAGGAAAGGTAGCAACAAAAGTTCTTGAATATTTACTTATCTGAGGAAAAAGTAAGTAATCTAAATTATGAGGCAGAAATATACAACAAAAAAAAATCAGTGTCAGAAAAATGATCTAAGTATGTACAAGAGAGACAGGATGAGAGACAAACTTAGTAATAAGAAGAACAATCAGGTGTTTGCGGCAAAGTTAGCCAAAAGATGTGTGTGCTGACCCAACAACAGAAACGGAAAAAAGAGGTAGAACCAAAAGATTAGGGGAAAAAATTATACTTCTGATTAAGCTATATATTCAGTTATATATTTTATTTTATTTTAAATATTATTTTTAACTTTTTTTAGGGATGGGATCTCTATCACCCAGGTCAGAGTGCAGTGGTGCCATCGTAGCTCACAGCAGCCTCAAACTCCTGGGATCAGGTGATACTCCTGCCTCAGGCTCCCACGTGTCTTGGACTACAGATGTGAGTCACCCTGCCCAGTTAATTTTTATTTTTTTGTAAAGACAGCATCTCACTATGTTATCTGGGCTAGTCTCAAACTTCTAAACTCAAGCAATCCTACCTCCTCATCTCCCAAAGTGCTGGAATTACAAGCGTGAGCCACCATTTTACAGAGGAAGTAGCTGAAGTTGAAAGAATTTGATGTGAATGACCAAGTACCAGAGTGATAGATTATGATTCTAAACCCAATAAATGTCTTACAACTCAATAAATCAATTCACGCCCCCCAAATATATCCTATTCAGGCTTAAATTATAAAATGAATGTTATTTCAAAATCTATCATTTGAATAAGCAAAATTCTTACCCCCCAAATGTCTAGTCTCCTTTGATTTTATAAACAATTGTTTTCTTGATATACTTTCTTACAGTAATAATCATCTTCTAGTAAGCGCCATTATTCATCTGTTACTTGCCCAGGGAATGTAAATGAATGAAAAAAATGGCATTTTTTTAATGCTTCCCAGCATACAAAAATGTTTCAGAGGATCTCATTTCATTTGTCCCTCCAAAAAGTTTGGTGAAAAAGAATAAATTAAATTACTTTGTAGCTCTCTAATATCTAATATCTTAGGAGATATATATGCTCTCACATGGTCCTATGCCCTTTATACATCTAGATCTCAAAATGAAATACCAATAACCCCTCTTTCATGTGAAATGCTTTTTAACATCCTTAAAGACTCAGCTTAAAGAGTCATGTTTTCGACAAAAGACTTTCCCAGTCTACTAGGCAAGGCAGAAAACTTCCACCTTAATCTTAACGCAACCCTGTATCACAACACTTAACAAACAAAAACAACCACCACCAACATTCACTGAGGTGATTAGTAAAAGCCAAATAAGCACTTTAACATCAATTAATGTATTTAATACTCATATCAATCCTAAGAGGCATAGGGTTGAATAGTACTTCTTAGCAGAAGAGGAAATAGACTGAGAAGTAGAGTGTCCCAGCCAGTAAGTGGCAAAGCTGAGATTTAACACACCTTTGATGACTGCACTATACTGTTCATATCAATATACTACTTTGCAATGTAACGGTACCATGTGACAAAATAACTACTTGCATATCTGGCCCCCACTTGGCCTATGAGCTCCTTAAAGTTCAGACTAATGGAAAAGGAAGATGATGGTGACTAGAAAAGGGGTGAAAGATGAGATCCCCAAAATCACTCAGTCTCTAACAATGGCCTAATGCAGCAGTAGAGTCTTAAATGAACGATATAATTCTGTTCAGAATTTACATGGAAATAATTAAATGAAGCTGCAGGATTTGAGTCAAATGACAGATGCAATTTTTATTAGAAACACGAAGTTCCTTCAATTTTTCCATTTTCTTTTCAAATTTTCAAGCCCAATAATTATAAAACCCTGGTTTAAAGCTAAAAACCTGGACATCAGCACAAAAGCAATTACCTTTCCATCCACTATAAATGACAATGCTGCCTATCCACCTAGATGCTGACTGTGACCCACGTCAGCTACTCGAGGCATTTTATGCAATAGCCTTCAAAAGAGCATGTACAGATTCCCAAATTCAAAATATTTGTATACCACCACTGTCAACAATAATCATTTGCCAGAGATATGGGGTAAGGAGAGGTTGAGGAGCAAGTGTAATAAGGAGCAGGTGCAATTATGTCTCATCAGTTGGGGCAAGGACATAGTTACATCTGAGAAAAAAAAACTGTGCCTATGGTCCATCCTATAAGGGTACATGTGAATCTCTCGAAATGTGGAATAGAAATGTCTTAACACAATGACTATGAGAATGACATGAAGGCTCTGTTGGCCAATTGGATGAGAATATTTCAAATTGTACATGGAAACAACACACTATACCCCATTAGTATTAATGTGCACAACTATGATTTAATTAAAAAAAAATTTAAAAAGCTGTGATGTTTTATACTTATGTAAGGCTTTTCAACACAGTTCCTATTATTCTCTAATCAAAAATATTCCATTTTGCCATGCTTAAATCATCTTGCTTCTATGCACTATCCATAAAACAGCCCAGAGTACTTCTTTCGATAATGTGTACACACATACATACACACACACAATCCGTGCTAGATTATTTGTACATTTCAAGTCAAATCATACCCTTTATTAGTAGTTTAATGTTTCAAAAATACATAAATTACACTGGCCATAAACACCCACAGTGTGCAGACTGCTACTCTGAGTATCAGAGAGAAGGGAGGCTGTGAATTCAAAGAAATTAAAAACCAAACTGGAGGGAAAAGCCAAAACTAAATTGTTATGCAGAAGCTCCCTACGTATAGTTTTACAGGGAAGAAAAAAGGAGAAGTGCAAAGCTTTACTAGGGAAAGGCAGAGCTATACAAGAAGATTAAAATTTAAAAATAAGTCAACACCAAGCATTGACAGACAATGGTAAACTGGTATGATTGCTTTGGAAAAACAGTTTAAGGTCACCTAGGGAACCGGAGCATGTGTGTGCCCTACAGCCAAGGAATTCTACTTGGGAATATGTAACATAGATAAATTCTTGCACAAATGCGTATGTATTGTATATGGATGTTCATAAATGAACTTGTAGCAGCAAGGATAAAACAGGAAGTATAGATGGACCCCTTCTATTGGATAATAGAAAGCGTAATACAGTTGTCAGGAGGAAAAGTGCTCATTGAGTTAAAAACTGCACTAGCCACTTTTGTTATGAAATCCCATTTTTACTGGAAGGATTGACAAACTATGATTATTTAGACTTGAGTAGGAAGATAATTTGTCACTTTAAAGAATAGTGTTTGTTGCCAATGATAAAATTCAAGCTTTCAAATGAAGCTCAGAATTTTGGAAAAATTATATCCACCACCATGAATGTGACAGCTTCCTCGTACTTGAAGCTTATTCTCAGACTGATGATGATACTGACAAATGTGATTGTTTTTATACTGTACAAGAACATGTGTCAACATTTGGAAGATCTGAATAACTCAGTGAACCAATATTTTCCACATGACTAATACATGATGTTACAAAATCACACGCAGGGAAAGAGCCACTCAAAAGGGAAGACAGGCCAAATTTTAATATTACAAAGTACAAAACGTTTACTGATATGATTTCACACTCTATATAGTAACTAACTTTTGAGAAACTGTCACTTACTGAGTTTTAGTATAGTATCAAATAAAAATAGCCATAAATGGGGGTATTAAAATATCTTTCCCTTTTCCAACTATCTATGTAAGACTGTATTTTCTTCATACACTTCAACCATATCACAATGGATTGAATGTAAAAGCAAATGTGAGAAATTATCTGTCCTGTATTAAACCAGACATTAAAGAGATTTCTAAAAATGCAAAATATCACAATTCTTGGCTCGGTACCTGTAGCACAGTGGTTATGGCACCAGCCACATGTACGTGGAGGCTTGTGGGTTCAAGCATGACCCAGGCCAGCTAAACAACAACGACAACTGCAACAAAAAATAGCCGGGCATTGTGGCAGGCAACTATAGTCTCAGCTACTTGGGAGGTTAAGACAAGAGAATCACTTAAGCCCAAGAGTTGGAGGTTGCTGTGAGCTATGACACCACAGCACTCTACTAAGAGGGATATAAGGAGACTCTGTCTCCAAAAAACAAAAAAATCACTATTCTTTCTGAATTCTGAAGGAAAGGAAGTAAGGGAAGGAGGGAGGGAAGGGAGTGAGGGAAGGACGCACGGAACGAAGGAAGGAAGGCAGGAAATGATTGGAGTAGAGCAAGATTGTAGACCAGAAGGATCATTCAGCTGAGCTCTCCTGGAACAACTAGGAGAAAAGAGAAAACTCAGCCATTTCTGACATGTGCACCTTACACAGAGTCATAGCTCAGGGAGCACAGTGAGGAGTTGGTGAGTTGGATACAGTATAATAATTCAACAGTATACGGCAACCAGGTTTGAATGCCAGTTGGAGTGGATTTGCCATAGGTTTGGTGGCTGGTGAGGCAGCCATACCAAGATTGTCTCCACGGCCATGGGGCTGCCATTATGGGAAGGTCATGACAAGATCTTAGCAGGGGCCTAAAGCACAGCCATCTTAATTCCACCTGCCAGGATCAGAACTCTGCTCTTGCAACAGGCAGAGGGGCTCTTGCACCCCATTGGAACTGGAGTCAGAGGGCATCATGAAAACTGCCCCTGAGGGATTCTTGTGAGCTTTAAGATCCCAACCATGCAGGGTCTGAATGCTGAGGAAACAGTCAGGTGATCACCGAAGATAACTAAGTTTGGAATAAGGACCACAGAGGTTTCTGGCTGTGCTCTCTGCCTCCTAAAAAAAACCCACAGCCTCACCTGTTGTCCAGGTGACATATTGCAACATAGTGCCATCAATAGCAAGGACTGCTGTTTGAAACAAAGGAGACAGTGAGAAGGAAAAAAGAGGACAAGGAGGTGAAGAAAAAACACATGAGGAGGAACCAACAGAAAAATTCAGGCAACATGATAAACCAAGACAGGTTCAGCACCTTGTAGCTCAGCAGCTAGGGCACCAGCCACATACATCAGGGCTAGGGGATTTAAACCCAGCTCAGGCCTGCCAAACAACAATGACAACTACAACCAAAACAGAGCCAGGCATTGTGGTGAGTGCCTGTAGTCCCAACTACTTGGGAGGCTGAGGCAAAAGAATCACTTAAGCCCAAGAGTTTGAGGTTCCTGTGAGCTGTGATAACCATGGCACTCTGCCCAGGGCAACATAGTGAGACTCTGTCTTAAAAAAAAACCAAAACAGAGGAACTCCCACAAGGGACCATAAGGTAGTTAATGCAGAGGACTCCATCTATAAATAATTAATGGACATAAGGGGTGGATGAGGGGAAGGAGGATGATTGGTGAGGTCACCTCTATGGTTTACCTTACAAGGGTACAAGTGAATCTTTCTAAAAGCAAAGTATGAATGTTTTAACTCAATAACTAAGAAAATGGTATGAAGGTTATGTTAACCAGTTTGATGAGAGTATTTCAATATGTATATGAAAACAGCACACTGTACCCCATGATTGCATTAATGTACATAGTTATAAGAAATTAAAAAAAAAAGAATTAATGGACTTGACAGAAAGAGAATTTAAAATATGGATGATAAAGACAATAAAAGGAATGGACAAGAAAATGGAAAAACAGAACCCAAAGTCAGACTAAAGATATGCAGACTATAAAAAGGGTATGGCAGAGCTTAAGCAAATAAAGAAGAAAACCAGGGAATGCAGTAGAAAGTATCAAAAATAGGTTAGACCATGGAGAAGAAAGAACTTGAGAGCTAGAGGATAAAGTTTCTGAGTTAACCAAGGCAGTTAAAGAGAAAGCACAACAGGCACTTAGAGAACTAGGAGATTCCATGAAACATTCAAACATATGAATAAGAGGGATTCCTGAAGGGGAAGAAGACTGTCCCAGAGGAATGGAAGCCCTACTGGAGACTATCATAGATGAAAACTTACCAAGTTTTACTTAACAACGACCCCAACACACTCCTTTCAGATGGATACTGAACTCTGGGTCATCTCGTTTCAAACAAAGCCTCTCCAATACACATTGTAATGAACCTGTCCAAACTTAAGATGAAAGAAAAAATTCTGCAACCAGGCAGGAGTAAGCGCCAACTGACCTACAGAGGCAGAGCCATTAGGATGACAGCAGACTTCTCAATTGAAACCTTCCAAGCCAGAAGAGCATGGTCATCCACCTTCAACATTCTTAAACAAAACAATTTTCAGCCCAGAATTCTATATCCTGCTAAACTAAGCTTCCAAATTGATAAAGACATCAAATCTTTTACAGATATACAAACACTGAGGAAATTTGCCACAAGACCAGTTGTATAGAAAATACTGGCTCAGCGCCTATAGCTCAACAGGCTAAGGCGCCAGCCACGTACACCTAAGGTGGCGGGTTCGAATCCCCAGCCCGGGTCCGCCAAACAACAATGACGGCTGCAACCAAAAAATAGCCGGGCGTTGTGGCGGGCACCTGTGGTCCCAGCTACTTGGGAGGCGGAGGCAAGAGACTCGCTTGAGCCCAGGAGTTGGAGGTTGCTGTGAGCTGTAATGCCAC
>CAUYTI010040144.1:0-24553 GCA_963575145.1 Galago senegalensis
CTGATTCACAGTCTGTATTTTCTGCTACATTTCTGATGGGACCAAATTAACTTTGGGAAATGGAGGCAGCTGCACAATAGAGATTAAAAACATATATATATATATATATATATTTGTAGAGATGAGGTCTCACTTATTTTGCCCAGGTTAGTCTTGAACTCCTGGCCTCAAGGGATGCTCCCACCTTGGCCCCAAAGTGCTGAGATTATAGGCATGAGGCACTGGGCCTGGCCCACAGCAGGGATTTGTAGCTTAATTGGAGGAGAACACTCCTGTGACCACAGCTGCTGCAGAAGGAAGTGGGTGTCCCTGCCACGGTCTGCCCGCCTCCTCTGATACTTTGCAGTCCTGAGCCTGAACTGAGACTCTCCGTCCCTCATGCGCAGCCTTGCTCAGTCCTGCTCAGGGTCAGATCTCAGCACAAATAACCCAGCTGTCCCCTCCCTCTGGGGACATGGGACATAGGATTGTATTTGCTGACTTCTGGCATTAGAGTGACTCCGGCTGAGTCTTTATTCTTGTGTAGATGGATTTTTTTCTCTCAAATCAATAATGTCTCCCAGCCCTGGCAACTCCCTCCTCCACCTGGGTGGAAAACCTTTTGCCAGGAAGGAAATAGATGTGGGAGGGACAGAAAGCCTCTGTCCAGCAGCTACACACTGTCTGCCTGCCATGGAGATGCCACGGAGATGCAGGTGGGAGGAAGATGGCCACTTTTCACTCCAGAGCTCAGGATGGCATATTTGAGGGACTTCTAAGTGGAGAGACTAGTCACTCTGTAGGACACGGTCTGTCCAGGGGCCTCTAGGTGACCCATGGTGGGAAGTGCTGAGCCTTGGCCCCTTCTTGACACCTGCTGGCTTCATCCTCAGGGGCCTGAGTCTCAGCCCTTGCCCTCATGGACCTGGGACTCTGATTGCAGTGACCATGTAGGCACTTAAAATGACAAAACTGAAGCTGACACAAGGCTCTAGGGGGAGGGACTGGAGTGGGGCTCAGTGTGCTGGGACCTGAGCGCCTCACCAGCTACTAATCAGAGGTGACTTTGGGCATAGTAATTGACCTGTTGGTGCCTCAGTTTCCCCAAGTGTGAATGGAAGCTGGTAACAGTAGTTACCATGGGGACTTAGTTCCATATGTGAAGCGCTGAGCGGAGCATCTCACCCACAGAAAGTGCCCTGTGTTACTGGCAGAGCTGCGTGTCCTCTTGCCTGGGTCCAGAGGGCTTGCAGCAGTTCTGGGCATCACAACACCCCTGTGGTTGGGCTGAGCTGGACCTGGGGGAGATGTTTAAGATTCTGTTAGGTGGAGGGACCAAGGGAGAGTGCTCCTGGCAGGGAGAACTGCAAAAACTAAGCCCAAGTCAGGGAAGGCCGGAAACCTGTCAGCTTGTGGAAGGGCAGGGGTGGGGTGGTGGGGCCTAGTTGGGTGAGCAGCTTGTCTGGGAAAATCCTGAGAACAAATCCAAAGGCTGCAGCAGCCTCCTGGGCAAACCCTGCCGCTGGTAGGACATGAGCTGAGCTCACCTGCCGGGAGGAGCCGCCACTTCCAGCAGGAACAGAGGGTTCATTTTGGACAGACGTGAGGGACAGTGAGAGCAAGACTGGAGCCAGGAATGGCTGCAGGAGTGGAAGGAGGGTTTCATCAAAGTGTCACTGTGACTGTCACAGAGTGACAGTTGGATACCCATCAATCAGAGTGGACCTGGGGATTCTGTGAGGACATCAGTGGTCATGCTCAGCAGGACACTTCCTGCCACCCTCCCTGTACCTCTTAGTTTGTTCCCTTTGCTGTGCCACCACACATGCCCACCTTAATCCCCCTGCCACCGAGACTCCACATCTGGTTTGAGACAGCCCCCTTCCCCTGCTCCCCTGAGAGCAGCCTGCCTTCTGCAGTGGAGGCACACACCCTCACCCACAGTCACGGACTCCGCTGCCACACTGAGACCTCATCCCCACTGGGGACCTCCGTGGCTCCTTCAGTGACCCCTGGGGATGTAGAGTATGTGGCGTTCATCCAGCTTCCGCCAGGAGGTGGGTACAAGTGGCCAGGATTGCTGCCAGGTTGCAGCCTTGAAGACAAAAGATAGACCCCTGAGTCTGATTTGTGCCCAAACTTACCCAGAGTGCTGTGTTCACTGTGAGTTTACCCTGGGCTGGACTCTGACCCTCGGTTTGTCCCAGGTGTCTGGGCACCCCAGAAGGTTCCTGTGAATTCCAGAGGGAAGGCCAGGGCTGTGTTAGTGCACCTTGGAGCAGATTTAAACCTCTGGATTCAGGCTGGACATTCTGGCAGCTTGAGCAGCATTGTGGCTCACAGGCTGGACTCCAGGAGGTGGCAGTTTTCTGATTAAGCACCTTGACTGTTAGGTGATAAACATGTTTGAATAAAACTCAGTTCTTCACAAACTTCAAGTGCAGGAAGTTAAAGATTGGCTGGTCTGGTTAGAATTGCCTTAAATGAGCAGACTGGAGTCCTCATCCAGTGACTCCCAGCCTGAGAGCAGGTGCTCACGTGGGGAGGCTCCCGTGAACATTTCCAGCTCCTGGCCCTTATGAGTCAATTGTTGAATGTGTATCAAAGCTTTCATCAGTCTTAGTTTTTCTTGGGATTAAAAATAAATTAGATAGTAGGTTTTGAGTATATGGCCCCTAATGCCCTGACTAATTTGTCTTGAAGGAGAGAAAGTATCCAAAAGGAATGGAAATTGACAAAAGGCTGCATCTAATCCATCAGTTAATCAACAGGGGTATATTGGCAAGGTGATTAACTCTGCTAGAAGATCACATCTCTGGCCAATTCTATTCTAAATCCAAGTAAGGATGATAGAAAACGTGTGTTTTCTTATTTAGCCTAACAGTTACACAGACACACATTTTATAGATGGGTGCAAGGGAGATGGTGTCTGGGGAAGAGAAGAATGTGTATCACATTCTTCATTCCTTGAAACATTGAATGTTCTTTATGCCCGAGCCAGCATTTTTAGCATTTTGGAACATTGTACACACCCACACAGAGACACACACAAAGTGTCACATGCAGTCACTCACACACAGCTACATGGACACGTACAGATAATGAACACACACAGAAACACACCTACAGTCCCAGAGGCACACAGAGAGACACACATGGACACTCACAGCTGTCTACTCAGCAGCACATACACATACTCACATACAGCTAGAGTCACAGTCATACAGACACACACAGACCAGCACTGTCACATACAGACACACAAAAATAGGCAGACACTCATACACAGGGTCACACTTATTTTCTGCTCTCAAAAAATTTTGAGAGGCTTCTTTGATCTTTTGATAGTGTTAACTTAAAACAGTTTTGTTGTCAGAGCAGGAAAGTCATCTCTGTCTTTTGGGAGGTGGGCACAGGCCAAACAAAACTGGGGCTAAGACCACCTATTAGCTCCTCCCCACGCTCACATTGGACGGTCACTCACGTCAATACCCACCACCCTCCCCACAGCCCGCCCCATGGTCCCGTTGGATTATATAATAGACCTCAATAACTCTAAATGAGCTATTATGCTCTGCCATATAATTATATATTTAGGACACATGTATGGTTAAAAAAAGAAGTCCACAGGAAAACACTGAAACAAATTGCAGAGCAATTTCAGTGACTGATTATATTTAAGCTGCAGTGTGTCAGCTGCTCTCATATTTTTTTCAGAGTTCCCAAATTCAGTAGACAATATTCTGAAGCTATCAAACATCGGTCTTTATTTTTGAATCAAAGTCATTTTAGAAACATGAAAAGCCTACTTCCCTGATCTTTTCCTTTTGAGGCACATGAAATGTAAAAATGGCATCTCACTTATTTTCTTGGACAAGTCTTTTATCTGCCTTGTTCCATTCAAACAATAAAAACACTAACAATAAAAAATAAAAGCAGTTGCCATTTACTGAGCCCTGACTTTTTGCCAAGTACTGTGACACACATTTTGTGTCACCTCATTTCAGTCTTCACCACAGACTTAGGAATAAGCCATGACTGGTGGAAATTCCTGAGGCTGATGAAGTTTAAGTCTCTTATTTAAGGACACACACAGGTCATAAACTGCAAAGTCACGACTAGAACTTGCTTAGTCTATTATTTTTAGCAATATTGGCAGCTGTCAATAATACATGTATATTTTCATTTTCTGGAGTATTTTCACATTTGTAAGCTCAATGATCCTTACAACTATCTTGAATAGGATCAATCCTGAGTATAATATTATTCCCATTTTATACATGGGAAACCTGAGATTCTTCAAGAGATTGATTAACTCAAAAGCAGCTCAATTCTCAAAAGGGATGCTGGGGGCTGCGCTAGGCATGAGACAAAGCCAGCCTGCAAGCCACCACCAACTCTAGTGTCCACCCACAATTCTGCACTGAAGACACAAAGTAAGGAAATAAAGCAAACACGTGCAGAACCACGTGTGGCATCAAGGTTGTCTTTTCTGCCAAGTATGAGCCAGGCTAGAAAGGGATTTTCTGCTCAGACCGACAAGGTGATATATACCTAGTGTGACGCCTACCCTGGAAGCTTCTCCACGTACCTCGCTGTGCACCTGCCCTGGGGAGGATGCTGCAGGCTGAGTCTGCTTAGATTCAATCCCTGACCGCCATCCCCTGGGCTGCTTGCAGTCAGACCTGGTGGGCTGCCTGGGCAGGGAGGGATGGGGTTTGCTTCCCTTTAGCACCAAGTGCTTCATGGAGCTGTCTGCACAGAGGGGATTTCAGGAGTTGGGGCAAAACGAGAGAGCCCTAGCTTGAGATTACCTTGACTGTTCTCACAGGCCAGGGAGAGGAAACTCAGAGAGCCACAGACAGGGTGACTAGGGCCTGGAGGCTGGTGGGGGGCCCATGGGGAAGCCTGCGTGGAGTCCATGGTGAATCTGACCTCATGGGCACAGTGCTGGCTGGGAGAGCATTAAGGAAGTCACTAATCTTCAGAACGAGCTCGGAGGTGCATGGGGGATATAGGACTCCTGCGCATTCATTTAGTATATGATCAGATGTCAGTGTTGCTGGAGCTACGTTTTAGGAAATGTCTGTTCATAATGGAAGTCCTGGCGAGGTTTCTTTCTAATCAGCAGAACAAGGGGTGGAGGGCTCAGCTGTGGCATCCGTGCAAGAGGCTCTTAATTTACGAGTGATGTTAAATTACGCTGCTGCCAGATCATCAGATACGGGAAGTGATACAATAAGTCACTGGGGATATGCTAGTTTTTCTTTTTTCATTTGACAACCACAGGAAGTGGCCATTAGCCAAGCCATCTGAGAGAGAATGTCTGATTGCTGTGTGGCGTGCACAGATTCTTGAGTAACTGCACAGGCCTGACAGGAAGAAGGACCACCGGGGTGGGAGGCGATAGTGGGGAGCAGTGAGGAGGACAGGGGACGGGATGGGGTGGGGTTGGCATCCTCAGAAACCTGGGTTGGAGGGCCCTGGGACTATTCCAGGTTGGGCTAATCCCCTACTGAGGTGTGCCAAAGCCTTTTAAAAAATAGTTTGGTTTATTTTGGGGGAAATGATGCACAAAGAACTTATAAATATTTGATTTCTGACTCTATTCTACACAGGGCAACTCAGACAACCTAGCCCGTTGTTCTGGGTGAGGGCCTAGATTACTGATGCAGCAGGTTTTGCAGCCAGGACTAGCTACTGACTGCAGAGGGAAGCCCCTTCCTCAACTCTTTGAATTCCCAGACTGAGCTCAAAGCTAGAGAAACTATGGGGTTGTAGCCTAAGTCAACGCTCTAGGGAGAAGGATGGCATATGCCTGCTTGGGAATGTGTGGCTCATTCATAGCAGCAGTGCTCATAGGAAATGTATGAACCCTTGAGGAATATGTTACCATATTTTGCTGAAATGTTGACTGCAATGATATTAGGTAATTGAAGTGACAGACAGTGGGGTCCCTCTAGGGATGTGTGAACTGACATTACAGAAATCCCCTTTCTATCTGGGCCAGATAGATAGATTGTAATTTGCCTTCCAACTTAGATCTTAGCCTTTTTATCTTCTTTTCCTGGCAGGGCCAGACATTGCTCTTTGACTTTCTTGAGATAAATATTTTTATGCTCATCAGAAAAATGCATTGACTGAATGGTTTCTAAGTTTTCTTGCATATTGGTGTCACTTGGGGATCTTTATGACATCTCCATGCTTTCCCTGAGGGCCCTGCCACCCTGGCCCCACCCCCCACTCTGATTTAATTTGCATGGCATGTTGAACTGAACATTAGAATTTCTAGATGTTTCTAGATGTTTCTTCAGGTGATTGTAAAGTGATGAAAAGTTTAGAAACCACTGCTCTGTTTATTAACTCTTCAATGACATTCTCTGGCATACTTGCTTAAAAATTCTTCAGCAAGATTTTTAGTCTTTTCACAGGTCCTTTTCTCCAACTCGATGTCCCTGCATTTTCCAGAGCTGGGTTGTTAGTGTGGAATAGCAGTCTGTTGGACAGGGCATGCTGCTCTAACAAGCAACCCTAATGTGTAAAGTTGGAGGAATGGAAAGCCGGAAATGTTTGTAGAAAACTGATGATTATTACACAGAGATCGCTGATTGTGCACTTAAGATTTCTTTTAGTTTGGCTAATTCCTTCAAGATTTTTTCTTTACAATTTTGATAATGAAGAAATAATCTTGTGGCTTGAAGATGGAAATGCTTTCTTGGTCTGGAACCAGGGAGATGATACATCTGGTTTTCTCAGACTCTTTTGTGACTATTTTCTTGGTTTTGATTACTCCAGCTGTTAGGATTTTTTTTTTTTTTTGTAAATAACAGTAAATCCTACTGGTGTACTGAACAGTTAGTGATTTTCATGCCTCACACATCAGCACCTTCACGTATCTGGGTGCCAGCAGTGCAGGGCTGGCCCGATGTCATTAAGGACTCAGCTCCCTTCTGAATCTCTGCTCCACTCTCTTTAGTGTTTACACTTTTATCTTCATGCTTGCTGACGCATAGTCACAGGATAGAGGCTGCTCCTATAGACTCCAAGTCCAAGATGCAGAAAAAATACAAGGAATCAAAGTTTGAGTCCAAAGCTTTCTCTTCATAAGGCTTTACCCATTTATTTAAGAAGGTGATCCTTCCTCTGGGACTTGCAGCTCCATCTTATAGGCCAGGGCTGTGGGCCTTGGCTACTGGGAATACTGAGGAGCCTCTCTCATAGGGGCCGAAAGGAAGAAGGGTATTGTGTAAACAGATTTGATGGAGCCATATGCTCAGTTTGAGCTACAGGAAGTGGGCTCAACTTGTGCTGTGAACTCAAGTCTAGGCCTTAGGCTGTTATCCCTGATAAGTTGAGAAACCCTCAAGTTAATGCCTCATAACTCTGTGACCTATGAAATAGGCTGCAGACTCTCCCTTACGAAAACAACTAAATTACCTTCTAGCACAGAGGATCCATCAGGTGTTCTGGGTTCCTCCTTATAATTCACCTACACTTAGATTTTGGGTCACTGTGAACTAGCCAGACCTGGATTGATACTGAATACCAAAACATGGAAAATGTCTATACCAAAGTGATCCATCTGATGAAATTGTAGTTCAGGGATAGTTTGAAACACAGCTACACGATATGGAGGCTGGATGGAAAGCAGGCAATGGAGCGGATTAAGTTACTCATTCTCTGTTAAAGTGAAGCAGAGAATTAAGACATTACCTAGTACTTCAAGCCAGAAGAGGAAGTGCTTGTCTTTCAGAGAATAACCTTCCTGAGTCTTACAGCTTTCCCCAGGTCACCAGAGATGTGTGGGGCTGTTCCCATATTTTCCTTGGACTATTGAGTTATTTCAGTCTGGAGGAAAATGGCTTTCAGGAGTTAATGGCATTAAGATGTGGCCTGGGCTTTTGGCTGGTACATCTTCAGTGAAAGCAGATGGCCACAATGGTATTAAAACTAAAGACTGCAGTAAAGCTTTTAATTGAAAACAATTGGACCCTGCTGGATGGTAATTACCTTGGCTGCTTGCAAATAATATCTCGCCCCTGATGCCATGAAAGGGAAGCTAAAACTGAGCGAACAGATCTGCCTGAACTGCGTCTCATCAGGATGGAGCTCCCCCGACTATTTTCTCTAGGGTCCTCCAGTAAAGAGAGTTAGAAATGAAGAGAATTTGCCAGGGCAAGAATTGTGAAGACAAAGCAATCATTTAAAAAACAACCCGATGAGACCACGTTTACTTGGAGAAAATTGAAATTCCGTCCACCTTAAGGAAAAAAAACCCGATACTTTAAATACTTCTTTCTTTTCTCAGTTAATGATAAACCCAAATGAGAAAGATGTCTCATTTGGATGACTTCCTTTAAGATGTTTGTGCCGTGACCTGCCATCATGCCTGAGAAGTCACCGGAATCCGGCGGCTGAGGCAAAATTGTAAGGTTCATTTTCCTCTTATCTTAAAGCTTGAACCTCCCAAAGCTACCTTTGTCTCAGATAACATTTAAATGTGGACAATAAATATTCAGGAGGTAGTGACATACTAATGTTCCCACGGACTCAGCCCTGGAGGGTTTAAATACACGTCTGGATTTTTACTGTGGGTTCCCTTTTAAACCCAAACTACAGTAGTCCCAGAATGGAGGACCTGGGGCGCAGTGGGGTGGGAAAAGTTCTGAGGATGCGAACTCAGTGTCTCCCAGAAGCCACACCCCGAGATTTTTAGCCGGTGACAGACTGCGAAGGGGATGCCTGATCACTGGTGTTTTATGGCCTCCAGGTGATTTTGTCTCCTGCCAGATTTGAAAAGCGTGGACCTTGGGCCCCTCCTGGGCCCAGAGACAGTCCCAGAACTCGCCCTCCCGGGGGTCACGCACAGGGAGGAGGCTGCCTCTGCCAGCTGCACCTAACCTTGGCGGCCGGGGCAGCCACCTGGGGATGCTGGCTCCACCCACTTTCAGTTAGTGTGATCCCGTGACCCACACGGACCAATGAAGTGCAAATGAAGTGAGGTGGTGCTCCCAGCGGGCCCTGCGCGGACACCTGTGCTTCTGTCTGACTTGGCCTGTGGGCC
Organism: Galago senegalensis; assembly: GCA_963575145.1. NCBI lineage: Eukaryota > Metazoa > Chordata > Mammalia > Primates > Galagidae > Galago > Galago senegalensis. The sequence continues at coordinate 9,044 of CAUYTI010040144.1, forward strand.
TGGGGTTGCCCCCAGCCAGCCTGCTGTCTTCCTGAGGGTGACCGTGCTTACTGGGAGGCTCTGCGTGGACGAGGACACACCAGGCCTCAGCTTCCTTATCGCTTTGCTCCAGGTAGGATGCACCTGTTCTGGTTCTTTAATTTATTTCCTTCTGCTATTTGTTTCTCTAACAGCTGTTTGCAAATTACCTCCTTGGATTGAATAATATATGTTCTTCCTATATGTGAGAAATTATGGGAAAAATTGTGGGTTAGTTTTGTCTATCTAAGTCTTCATCTCTGTCTCTGTAAGATGTACCTGCTTTTTCATTCCGTTATATGTTCAATCTGTGTGTCTGCAAGCCTCACACCGTTGCATGTCAATAGCTTTGGGTTGAAGCTCTGAGAAGGCCTTTTTCAACTCCATATCCACAGGACCCACCATGTTGATGGACCCTCTCGTTCTTCTGGGGTCTTCATTTTCCCTTTCCTGCATTTCTTCCATTCTTTTCCTTCCCCCCTTTTAGGTCCTACAAACTTCTGCTCTGGCATGGGTGATGTGCCTGCCAGTGCTGAAGGTAGGTCCTTACTAGATGCTGAGGGAGGGTCAGGCTGCAGTGGAAATCTGCAGCCACAGAAATTCTGGGGACTGAGGAAGGCACAGGCTCAGTAGTAACTACGCCCGGCTCTAGCAGCACAGTGCATTTCTCTCATATGCAAGAAGGTAGGGACAAAGAAGAGTAATAAGGTCCGGTCAAAGGATTCAACCAGCTGGGCCTAGGGGAACAGACCCCTTCTTTGGCATGGGCACGTGGTCTGTCTGCAGCCTTGGCAGTATCCTACTTGGAACCAAAGGGAGCCCATGCTTTGAATACAATTTCTGAATCATTTTATTGTTCCTATTTAGCACTAACATTCAATTTTGGTGACAGTGCCAGAATATGTGAATAAAGAACTGTAATATACTTCTTGATACTGGATTTTGTTTGAGAAAGATGTAATGGGAAGCAAGTTAGCTTGAAACATCCCATAATTTTTCATGGGCAGTTAAGATAACTACTTGCTGTTGGTATTATGCTATCTAATTGTACAGTATAATTGCTTCTTGTAGTCCCATGGTATCTGTTCTATAGCATTCAATTTTATAGATATTTTTAAGGTGCACTTTTTTTATTGATTTGGCATATACACAGCCATAAACTGCTGCTGGATTGATTGGATACTAGACTGAAGCTGAAACATTTAGTGCATTGATTCTTAATCTGTAAAGATGTTTATTTGCAATTCTGCATGTATTTATTACTATAGTGTAAGTAATGCTAACATTGACAAGAATATTTGGGGTGTGTGTGTGTGTGTGTGTGTGCGCGCACTTCTAACGATAAATTAAAAGTTCCATGGTTAGCTCTTTCAGGATACTTCCCAGTCAAGTCTAGGTCAAAACATAAAGCTATGTACCGAGCATCATTTTCTAAGCAGGTGTAGTTCATGTTTATACCTTTTCCATTGCTAGCACTGTGCTTATGACATTGGAGGATCACAATAAATGTTGGTTGAGTGAGTAAATCTAGGGAAATTATTGTTTAATCTTCCAAAAACTGACGCAGTGGAGTGATGCATTTTCTCTACCTTCATTTTCCTTGAGTAAAAATGGGATAATTCTGGTTGCCTCTGTAAGAATGAGCATTGCTCACTGTAAAGACGTGTTCGTGGGTCTTTTCACTGGGTCCTTGCTAGACCAAAGGACCCTCGCTGGGTCCTTTCTTGTTTTAATTTAGTTTTTGCTCTTCGTTGGTGCTTTATTGATATGTTTCTTGTGGCAGCTACAATTTATATATGTAAATATTGTCTGTCTTTAGACATGATTTTATTTTGACTAATCCCTGCTCTTTCCTTCCATTTTTCCTTTGTTGGTGACCAGTGTTAATGTGCAGGTTAGAAGACTGAGTTTCATTTGGGGGATGAATGTCCAAAGGAGGCTTTGAAGATGGAATGGAAGCTTTTTCTTTGAAATAACACTAACCTTTCAGAGTAACAGGGGACCATTTAGTGCATTGATTCTCACGTTTCTGAAATGTTCTCATTTTCTGTTTCCACGTTTTGACCTGGTGAGTAAAGATCAGAGTGAAGGGGAGAAAGATGGTATGTGATTGAAGATAGGAAAGACGGATGGAGAGATGACATGGGGAGAGCAGATCTAGTCTCTCTGGGTCCTGGCAAGCTCACAGATTGATATTGGCCTGGAAATGGCTGGGAAAGCCTGATTTAGTTTATCACTGTTAGAAGTAGTTGGCTGAAGTAGCCAGGAAACGTTATTCATAGCTCTCTGTAAAGTGAATAATTTACTCCCTTCCCTCTGATAGAATGAAATCTGTAAAGCCTTTGGGACTCTTTGGATAAAGTGCTCTACAAACATGTCAGATGAGTTTTGGTTTTATTACAGAAGAGCCTGGTTAGGATGGAAAATGGGACTTAAGTTAAATGTAAGAATTTATTGCCTAAGGGAGCCTCTTTTAACATAATTATTTTAAGAAAACAAATATGTGATAAAAGAGTTGAAACCATCTGAGTGTTATAAATTTTATTAGATACATTTTGAATGCAGGTGCAACTCATTTTTTTGGTAAATAATTAATATTGTATCTGTAGACTTGTAAAATCCTATATTATTATCACTTGACTTTTACACATGGTATCTCAACAAACCTGCCTTTACTGGGTCTCACAGGTGTGCACAGTAAGCACACTGCACCAGTCACGTGCTCTACTGGAAATCAGAAAAGCAGGTGGAGGGCGGTGGTGTGTGAGGGTGTAACTGCCCCTGGGGGAAGGAGAAGGACAGGAAGTGGGGAAGAAGGAGCAAAGGGAAGGGGTCGGAGGAGGGAGAATTGGGATACTTCTGGGCAATTTGGTCTCAAGTTCTCCATTTCTTCCTTAAGATATGGTGCTTAAATTTACCATGGTGTTGGGAGTGTGACCATTGTTACAGGCAACATTGTGTCATACTCACGTGCTCCTTGTCCTGGTGACTGGGCTGGGAAGATGATAAGCCCACAAAGCACTTGTGCTCTTGGAGTGTGACATTCTGTAGTGCTGTCTGAAATAGAAGGGGACTTCAGAGGAAGGGAATGTGAAAAGGTGAAATGGAATTGAATAATAGGAAATGCCTTTGAATGATTTAGCCGTGCTTGGTACTATAATTTTAACAGAGAAGTTACTTCCTCTCTTTGTTTAAAATTGGTATTTTCTATGGCTTCTACAATTGGCTGTTGACAAAATGTATTCTTGGATACTAGATCTGACTCATAACCATGAGTGTCAGGACTGGGCAAGTGAGGGGAACATTTTGAAATAAATTGTATATCATATAATTATATATGCTATATATTATAGAATGTATAATTATATTTGGTATGTGTTTATTATTTATATATAATTCGTACGTATTTGATAGATGACATGTTACATACACGTATATCTTAGATGTATTATGTGTACATATGCGGTTGGACAATTCAGTTTGCAAACTCCTAGAAAAGTGCTACATCCCTCATTGCTGAATATCACCAGGATCACCTTTGAGGTCCTTCCTTCGGGAAGCTGTGCCCTGACACCAGGGCCCAGTCCACCCTTCAGAGCAATTTTGGAACTGTTTTTTGGAATAACCATCAAGCTGTCCTCATTGGAGATTTGAAAATGAAGTTTGCAAACTCCTCCTAGGAAAGATGCTGTGTACTTCATTACCTTGTTGCTGAATATCACTACAGTGACCCGCAGTCTTCCTGAGGCCGTCTGGCAACTGCAGTGATATTCAGCAGTGAGGTTTGTAGTACTTTTCCTGGGACAAGTTCATGAACTTCACTGTCAGACCTCCAATGAGGACAGCTCTGATGGTCATTCCGGAAAAAGAGTTCCAAAATTGCTTTGAAGGGTGGACTAGGCACTGGTGTCAGTGCATAGTTTCCCAGGGGAGGACTGAATTGTCTGACCTGGTCATCATGTTATACACATACATGTGACATATACATACATGTGATGTCACATACATAACATATACATTCATCTGCCTGCTGCCTGGCAGCTCTGACCCTGTGCCACCCCTCTAGGGTGATGGAATACTCAGGTAAAATATAAACACACTACTTTCTTTTGAAATATTAGTTATCATCAAGCAGTTTATTTTATTTACTCCTAAAACATGTGAAGTTGAGTGACACCAGGATAATTGGTTATTTTTAGAAAACACCTCAGATATGTCCCATCATCCTACACTCTCGTCATTATCTCATGAGCAAACAGGCTCTTGGACTATTGCTCTGGTTTTGGCCTCCAGGGTCCCAGGTACTGCTCTGTGTGGTGACTTGAGATTCAAACTTCTTTTATTTTTTTTTTATTTTTATTTTTTTGAGGCGGAGCCTCAAGCTATCCCCCTGGGTAGAGTGCCATGGCATCACGCTGGGCTCAAGCAAGTCTCCTGCCTCAGCCTCCCAAGTAGCTGGGACTACAGGTGCCCGCCACAATGCCTGGCCATTTCTTTTTTTTTTTTGGTCGCAGCCATCATTGTTGTTTGGCGGGCCCGGGCTGGGGATTCGAACATGCCACCTTAGGTGTATGTGGTTGGCGCCTTAGCCGCTTGAGCCACAGGCGCCGAGCTGAGATTCAAACTTCTTAAATGCACTGAGGATTCCTGGGCCAGTTCTTCACTTAGGCTTCTGACTTCCAGATGGATAACTTCAGATACACCCTCAGGTGCTCAGGGGGTGCCTGGCTGTGGGTGACAAGTCCAGAGTGCTGGTGGGAACACTAATAGTTTGTCCTGACACGCTCAAAATCAGTTTGCTGCTGCAGCAGCTTTCCTCTTATGCTTGATCATTTTCAGAAGAGACAGGCTGTGAATCTTTGCGCAGGTAGCTCATTTGAAACAGGCCATTATTTTCCTCACTAAGCACAGCGAGCTGGTAAGGATGGTTTCCTCTACCACTGGGTGGGGCGCTGGCCTCGAGCTCCTGCATTCACATCTTGTAAGCTCAGGCACACCCACCGCCTCTGCAGTCACGCTAAAGGAAGAGTTTCGCAGAAAATAGTCAAGTAATGTAGCAAAACAGTTGACTAATAAGGTGACAAAAGACAAGCTGAATGCTGCTGTTGGCAGCTAATGGGAGAAAGTGGTTGTGGCTGTGATTTCCTCACGGACAAGAGCTGTTGCTTACTCATTTTTGTAGACGCAGCACCTAGAATAGTAGTTGGTATGTTGTAGGCAGTAGGAAAATGTTTGTTGAATGAATACCTAAAAAGAAATTAGAGGTACAGTAGTGAGGATGACTACAGTATTCTGAGAGACTGACTGCTCATTTCAGGACTGCAGGACCGCGTTGTAACCCTGCCCTCGCAGGAATTTCGGGGATGCTGGACATGGGTGTTCACAGGATGCCTTTCACGGGGTGCTTCATTACCTGCTGGACAGCCTACTGCAACCAGGGGTCTCTTACAACATGCTTGTTTTTACTGCCAGGGGCCAGGTGGCTGGTGTGGGTACAGTTTATGCCTGCCTGGACATTTCTGTGGTACTGGGAGCCCAGCCTTGTGTCCTTCACAAGGTCAGGGGCAGCCCTTAGTCCTTCAGATGGAAGGCGCAAATTCCGTGTCTCACCACTATGGGAAGTGAGTTCAAAGATGTTTGCTTATAGCAGGGTATAGTGAGTTGGAAGGGTAGTTTTCTGTCCCCAGGTCATGGGAGGTAGGACTGAAGGGTTGGGCATTGAGAGATTGGGAGTGGCAGCTAGTGGTATATGTAAGGGAACAAGATGCCTGCCTGGTCCATTTAAAGGAAGCAGCAGGAAAGTAAGGAGCCCAGTCGGCCAGGTGGGAGGGATGCCTCTTAAGTTCTTATCTCTGGCCACCAGCTTGAGCCATTTGGGCATGGTGTGTGTTAGAGCTGGAAACTGTGTTAAGGATGGCTGAGCCCTGCTTCTGGGACGAGAAAGTTAAACCTGTATTCAAAATGAATGCTGAGGCAACAGAAAATTATAAAAATTCATTAGAGGCCTGACTTAATCAGGTGAGTCTTCTAAAAGAATTTCTCTGGGTCAGAGGCTGAGGAAATCAGACTCTCTCCTGCTGGCTTTGAAGAAACAAGCTGACGTGAGTTCCATAGCTGTGACAAAGAGGATTCTGCCAACAACCAGATGAACTTAGCAAAGAATGCAAACCTCAGAAGAGACTTCTGCCCTGGCCAGCACTTTGCTTCCAGCCTTGTGAGATCTTGAGACGAGAACCCAGCTAACTGTGAGATAGCAAATGTGTGGTGTTTTAAGCCACAAATTTGTGGCAATTTGTTACCTGGCAATAGACAATTGCTACAAAAGGCCTCTGAAGATATCTGTGCTGTGTTATATTGTCTATATTGTATTAAAGTGCTATGCTGCTGCTGCTAATTATAACCTGAAATCGGTGTTCCCTTTCATGTTAAAATATTAAAATACCATCCTGCGTGTAGGAACTTGACCCAGAAAAATATTTTGAGAAGAGATTCTGCTTTCCTTTTCTTGGATTATATGAACAAGGCAGCTTCACTGTCATCTTCAGACTTCAGTGGATAAACTGGAATACGCCTTAAAATTCCACAAAAATTCTATCAGCTTTTTACAAATGATCACCCATAAAACGTTGACAATTCTTCATATCCAGCTGATGGTAATGACTGTTTAAAGGAACACACTTCAGTGTCATGGGTTATATGACCTTCAGTTAGAGATTTGTCTTCAGCTGGACACTTCCTGGGTCGGGGTGCTTGTTTTGTGTTTTGGACTGAGTGTACTGACATGGCCTGTAACTTACTGACTCCTGCAGCAACTTCTAGATCCCTGTGTGCAGAGTGAAAGGGATCAGGGAAGTTATGTGAATTATTCAGTCCATATGTGAGCGACTTAATACAAACACGAGGTCATGTTTGAGAGGTAGAGAAAAGGGGAAGAAAAAGGAGAAGATAGTGGGTTGAGGCAGAATATGACTTGTGTAACTAGCCTTATTGGACAGCAAAATGGAGTTTAAGTAAATTTTCCTATTCTGATTTTTATGAAGTTTGAGAAGAGCTCTCTTCCAATGTTAGGTATTTTTAGTGCTTGTCTGTAAGAAGCAATTACCGCTCGATGGAAGTGGTGGAGGATGCGTCAGGAGAGGGATTTGTGTGGAGATTGGCGCTCTTGACCGCCTCCCTTCTATTTAGAGAGACAAATTACATAGTTGGCACTAATTAGATGCACTGATGTGAAATCTGGAAGGCCTTAGTGAGGCAGAGATATTTTCCTGCCCCCTTTTGGCTGTTTGGATGTTTTTTGTGTAGTATGTTCCAGCATCTGTGGTCAAGCTACTGGGTTACAGGAGGCCACTGTGGGTGTGGCTGTGGTGTCAGCTTCCTGACCCTTTGATGGCAACTACTGGGATGTGCTCTTGAGCTTCTAGCTCTAGTAAATAGAAGTGATAGTGGCTTAGAAGAAATAGCTTCCTCTCAGGGACAGTTCTAAATTACTATTGGAATCCTGCTTGTAAGTCTAACCTGAAAGACTCTTTCAGACCCTACAACAAATTTTATGCCCCTAATTTCTCTGTGTTAAATCTTTTACAGTTTGAAACACCTTGAATGACTTCTGAGTCTGGATGCATATGCCTAGTTTTAAATATGCATTGAATATTTTTTTATTTATGCATTCTTTCATCTTGATGAATCTTGCAAGAGAACTGTCTGTACTTTAAGCTCTTGTGAAAAATCAGCTTTTGGTTTTGTTAATTCCTCTTCTGTGTATCTTTGTTTTCTATTTCATTATTTTTTCTGTTCTACTTGTATTGTTTTTTCCCTTCTGAATTTTTAAAAGTTTCATTTTGTTGTTCTCTGCCTAATTACTTAGGTTATATACTTGCTTTGTTAACTTTCAGGCTTTTTAGGACTGTTTTTCTAAAATAAGCATTTAAGCCTATAAAGTTCTCTTTGAGTATGGTATAGCTGCAAAGCATGAGTTTTATTTTAATATATTTATTCAATCCAGAGTATTTTAAAATATCAATTATGGTTTCTTCTTTGAACCGAGAGCAATTTAACAAGACATTTTAAACTTTACACATGAAGATGTATAAAATTTTTTTTATTTTTTATTTTTAACTCATTTATATTGGGACCAGAGTATGTGGTTTATATAGTAACAATTTGAGAGATATGTTGAATCTTTATTTAAGGCCCAGAAATATTTTTTTACATTTTCCGTATCTTCTAGAAAAAAATTCTGTAGCTATAGGGAGTAAGTCAGCATAATTAATTCCATTGTTCAAATATTCTATATTTTTCTGATTTTGTTGTTGTTCTTACTGCCTGGTCTATCATTTAGAGAAGAATGTTACAGTCTTCTTGCATATTTGTAGATTTGTCATATTGTCTTAAAGTCTTGCCATTTAAAAATGTATTTTGAGGATGGTGCCTGTGGCTAAAAGAGTAGGGTGCCAGCCCCATATACCAGAGGTGGTGGGTTCAAACCCAGCCCCAGCCAAAAAAAAAAATGTATTTTTCTGGGTGGCACCCATGACTCAAGGAGTAGGGCGCCAGCCCCATATACTAGGGGTGGTAGGTTTGGACACGGCCCTGGCCGAAACTGCAAAACAAAAAAACAAAACAAAAAAAAAAAGTAGCTTGCATTTATATGCATTTATAAGTTTAAGATTTTTCTATGTTATAATAAATATGATAATAAAATTGGTCATTTTATTATGATCTAGTGACCTCACTTATCTCTACTGATGCTTATTGCTTTAAATACTATTTTTCCCATTATTGCAATTATTTTGGTTAGTATTTTTATGTATATCTTTTTATTTTCAACTTTTCTGAGTCTTCCTGTTTTAGGTGTATTTTCATCATACTGTATATATAATTAAAAAACAAAACAAAACAGAACCAGTCTGACAATCTATGCCTTTTAACTGATGAGTTTGGTCCTTTCACATTTATTGTAATTATTGTATTTTATTCATTTCTACTATTTACTGTTTGTGCTTCTATTTGTTCCACTTTTTCTCAGTACTTTTCTTTTTCCTTCTTGTTTACTTTTGGATTGTTTACTTTCTGGACTTTTCTTCCTTTTCCTTCTTTGTTATAATTTTTTTCTCTACAAGTTTAAAGTAATGTATTATCTTGTAGGGGTTTCCCTTAAAAAATTGAAATGTATTTAAATTTACAAAATCTAAATTTAGTTAATATCATTACTTTCCTTCTAAAGAATACAAAGCCTTTAGAATGTCTCAATTCCAGTCATGACCCTCCCAGCTACTATTTATTGTTCTTCAGTATTTTAGTATTTATTTTTGTACTTCAGATTTGTTAGGTATCTTGAATCTGAAGATTTGTGTCTATCATTAATTTGGGAAAATTCTCAATTATTACCTCTCAAATATTTCTTCTTCCTCATTGTGTTATATCCTTCAGATATTTCAGTTAAATGTGTGGTAGGCCATCTTACTTGATTATCACATTCCTCAATTCCTTGTTCATATATTCTTTTACATCTTCCCATCTCTTTATAGCTTTGATTCATTCTGGGATATTTCTTCAAATCTATCTTTTAGTTTACTAATTCTCTCTTCAGAGATTTTTTAATCCTCTGTTGTAACCCATCATTTCTATTTTTAGTTATCTTAAATTTTATTTATTTTTTACATTTTCCAATCTTAGAAGATTTATTCAGTTCCTTTTCATGATATTAGTTTTGCATTTTTCAGTTTTAGAAGATTTATTTGGTTCCTTTTCATGATTATTAGTTTTGCATCATGAGTCTGATATCCTCTTTAATTTCTTCGTACATGCTACATGATATGAAGTAGTGTATTTTGTATTTGATAGTTCTAAATTCTACTTCTTTGTGGGTTTGCTTTAGGTGTTTATTCTGTTAATTCTTACTCATGGTGGCTTTTATCCTTACACATATTGTGTGATTTTGAATTGTGAAATATATCACATGGACAATTGTGTATAGGAATTCTCTGAGTTCTCTGTTTAAGGTTCTTGTCCTACATCTGTAGAATGTACAGCAGGGATCACGGGGCTGGCCCCAAACACAGTGATGACCAGGCGGTGGTTAGAAATTCCCAGGGAACTTTGCTTTCTCCATTCAGAATCAATGGTGAAAGAGTCTTTCCATACTGTGTCCTTTGGGCGCTGTCTCATGAGGGTCCTGCTGTTCATTACGGCATAGTCTCTGACCTGATTTAATGCCTTGCACAGATTCTCTTGTTCTCCTGTTTTTCCTGCACAGCCCTGGATATTAGCAGATCTTTGCATCTTTCAACCTTAGCCTTTCTTACATATTTGTGTTCAGGGTTTGTCATCATATTTGGTATGTGAGGATTTCCTTTAAATTCCTTCCTAGCTATAAAAAGAATTAAAAATGAATATTTTATATATTCATCTTAAAAGTTTGATTTTGGAGACTTTTGAGTGTATGTCATCGGTTACTTTAGAGAGAATGGAAAATATCTTAATGGAGAGTCCTGCTGGAGGTTAGGCTTACTCGGTCCAGCAAATTAGGCTGTAATATCCCTAAAGCATCTAATATGTGGGACTTCATAATGAAAATAAAAAGGATACATTCAGGTGTTGGAATTCATGCTAGAAAGCTCCGAGGTTTCAGGTACTAGAATAGTCCCAAAAGGAGAGCTTTGTTCTCTATTTTTATTTACTTGATCTCTCTGTTGCTAGCCTGCTTTGAGAAAATAGGAGTCATCATAACAAAACATAGTCACTGGTCAATGGAAGAATGGCCAGTTTCCTGCAAACTTCCTTCCTTCTTTACCAGTCTTTATTACATCAGACACTGCTATTCAAATGTAAGGAAAACATTTGCAAAGTGAAATTTCTAGTCTTTCCAATAGAGGCAGGATGTATGAAGGTGATATTGAAGAACTGTATGGATCTTGTGCAAAGCACTTGAGAATTGAACTCCCGAGAAGGCTGTACCAGCTGATGAGTGAAGAGTGGAGAAACCAGCAAAGACAGTGATGCGGTAAGTTTCAACAGACAAAGATGAAAACTTGGAAGCATTGAGGAAATGTGCTGTGATATTTTTGCAGAATGGAACCTCTTTTTGGTTATACCGAGGAGGGTGATGTCATGCTGTGACACCTCCTCCATGAAGGCTTGGAACATTGTTTAGTTAATAAGAACCTAAAATGATGTTAAATGTAAATAAAACACGTTTTTTTGAATTCCAGTTCAAGATAAAATCTGAGTTGAATGGTTTTGATTATTCAGCTGGTTAATATTGTTTATTCTTTTTTAAAGTGGATTCACTTGAGCCAGCTTTTCTTCCTGTAACAGTAATGAAGTCTTAGTGTAACAAACGATATGTAGCAAAAGTCTGATGTAGATGATCAGATCCTTTGTACCCAGAACTGGTGAATCCCATAGCCAGTGGGGCACGAGCACACACTGTGCTGGTCTGGGGGCCTCTCCTGTCTTATGTGTGGTCCAGATGTAGAAGGTCCTTTTCTCTATGTTCCATACACATCTGTGCTTAGGGTGTCACTTTGGTATATGAGGACATCTACAACCTTTAGGGAAAATTCGTAGTCTGCATTGGTGACTGTTCAATACCCATTCAGAGGGTCAGGTGGTTCCCAATGTTGTTTCTGAGGCTGTTCCTCCAATATGGACTATCAGTTGTCTGACTGCTTTCATTTGGCCCTGGGAATGCCCTTTTACCCTGCTCGAGGATATAAATCTAACCAGACACCTTGGCCGATTCCACTTGCATCTCTGTATCTGGTCCTCGACGTGCTGTAGTGATGGAGAACACGTTCTGTTATTCACAAGTTGATGGATTCAAGCTGAGAGTGGATTCTCCAAATGAGGCAGAGACCCACTCAATGTCCTGACCTTTCCTGAGTATGCAGCAGAGGGGCTAGAGCAGCCGTGAATGTGGACACTACTCTTTCGGTGGCCACTGTGAGAGGCAGCATAAGGGTTGAACGTATATGGTCAGGAGCCAGATAGCCTTCATCTGAATCCCAGCTCCACCCCTTTCCAGGTAATGGCTTAAATGTGCGGCAACCTCTGTGCTTTCATTACCCCATCTGCAAGACGAGCACGATTTGTTTTCCTACCTAATGGATTTATTGTGAGGACAAACCTGAGCTACTATTTGGCATGTTCTCAGGAAATGTCAATTAAGTGTTTTTAAAAAAATAATTATGTAGGGTGGCACGTGTGGCTCAAGGGAGTGGGGTGCCGGCCCCATATACCAGAGGTGGTGGGTTCAAACCTGGCCCCAGCCCAAAACTGCAAAATAAATAAATAAATAAGTAATGTAGACCACAATGCCCATCATATTGAGAATGAGTGAGCTCTGAGACTTTTAGGCATAAAGTTACATAGAATGGCTGAGAGGAGCATGTGTGTGTGAGAAGATGATTCTGAATCAGGGAGCATTCAGCACCATTAGACCTTCCTCAAATGTCAGAGTCCAATATTGGCACTTAGAAAATGAAGCGCATATTTGCCGGGGCTACAGGATTCTAAATTATTCATGAAGGCTTTGCAATCTTGAATCCTTTAATTCCATCACATCTCTAGTACAAAAGGCAAAGCCAATGTTCTCTAGTTATAGATTTTGTAAAATAAAACCCTTCAGCTGTGCCAACCTGGTGAAACTCTTTTTTTTTAATATAAGGTATCAGCTGCTGTATCTATTGCTTCAATTAAAGCCTACCACTGGAGAGAAACCAGGAGAAACCTAACTCCGTAAAAAAAAAAAAAAATCATGAACAGAGGCGTTTTTAATCTCTGGATGTGCTGCTAAGCTCTGGGATTTCTACACACAGACAAAGTCTAGAGATGGTAAATTAATTCTTTCCTAAGTGAAGCAATACTATCCAGTGTCTGGAGTTGAAGACATTTTGGGGTTTTCGTACTGGTGCAGTGTCTTTGCCGTGGTGCTGACTTCTGTGGCCCTGGCCTGGCTTTCCTGCGCCATTCTCCTCTCGCCTCTCTAGCACGGCTTGTCTGCTACACCCCAGGAAAGAGTGTACCCCCTCTTCCCAAGGCATCTGCTCAGACTGATGACAGGGACGTCATCTCTCCCCGTGTAAACTCTGAAAGTGCCATTTGCTGTGCCTGCATTTGGCATGAAGAGTGTGTTGCTGGATACTATCTGTTTCATATTTTCAACTAAAATATAACTTTGACAAAGATAGGAATTCCTTTTACACTTCTTTAAATCCTCACACTGCCAAGAATAACAGATGCTAAATAAATAGTTACCTAAGGATTGGGTTTTGGAGCCCTCAGTTCTAGTCCTGGCTCTGCCCCTAACTTGCTAAAGTAACTTTGACGTGTTGGCTACATGCAGTTATGCACAGATGCCTGCAGTAATCGTAACCGTGATCATGGTCACCACAACTGATAACACTCAGCGAGTTCTTATGCTTCGCTGGTGTTCTGTGCATTTTACACGTGTTACAGAGGAGGTGCTGTTCATCATCATCATTTTGTAGGTGGGGAAATTGAGGCACTGAGCAGTTGAGTAACTTACCCAAAGACACAGAACTAGCAATAAGTGACAACACAGAGTTCAGACCTGGGCAGCCAGTTACCTCAATTTACTGAGTCCAGTAACAACAAAAATAATCACCCCTGATGGCTTTTGACCTTTTAACTCAGGGAGGCCACTGTCCCAGCTGTTCAATCCAAGGCTGGTCTGGGTGTTGGTGTGAGGGATTCTGCAGGTGTAATTAAATCCCTACTCAGTTGATGCCGAGGGAGATTATCCTAGATAATCTTCGTGGGCCTTACAGGGTTTAGACATGGGGCCAAGGCTTTCCCAGAGAGAGAAGAGATTTGCCTGCCTGTCCTGGCCCTCCTGTCCTAGGCTGCCTGTCCCAGCCCCATACTGCACCCATCTTCTCCTGACCCCCCACCCTGTGGGGTGCAGCCTGCTCAGCCAGCCACTGCCACAGATGGGGTCTGTGTGTGTGGCTTGAAGTGGCCCCACTGCCCTGGTGGGCCCTGACTGAGACACACCCTGACACCTGCCTGGAGCTGTCATGCCCTCTGCTCCCAACACTCTGTTCCCTGTAGGGGCACTCCAGCCTCCAGCCTCACTCCCTCCAAGGTCAGGTTCCAATCTGCATCAGACAGGATGCACGCTTTCACCTCTGCACTTAGAGCCCATGCTTTCTGTAGTTCACAACCCTCTGCTTTGCCTTATGGGGAATTCTGGCCCTTCTCCCCTGTGGACAGAAGCACTTGGGGATTGTGGCCTGTCCTTCCTGTCCAACCTCAGGGAAACTCTGGCTTTTGCAGAGTGCTCCATGTTTGTGGGTATTTTACTTTTTTTCTCCTAAGTTGAAATTTGTTTTATTTACCTAGCTTTGAGAAAGAGTGTGAGAGTGTGTGTGTGTGCACATTTACACTTTACCTGGGCACTTTCATTCATTAGCGTCAGAGCCTAAGCTTGTGGGAATAAACATGCATTTGGAGTAACCAGAAATTATGGTGTATTCATGGGAGTAACTGGATCAAAGGAACCTCTCTTCAGAATATTCAGGCCCCAAATTCATTGAAATATCACAAGCGCAGTGTTTTAATTCTCTCTCTCTCTCTGTTCTATCGTTTTCTTCTTTTGTGAAACAAATATACACACACACATACACATGCAACATGACCTCCAGTTTGGTAATTTTGTTCTGTGGATTAAGAGGTGGGAGCAGGTGAGTGGAAAGTTGTGGCCTGGCAGAAGGAAAGGTGCAGCAGCCTTCCTCTGATTGTGTTGCCTGTGGAGCTGTTTGGCCTATGCTGGTGTGCATGTGTTTGTGATTATATGCATGCAAGTGCACATGTGTGCACATGCTGTGTGCATGTTGTGTCCGTGTGTGTGCCTGCAAGTGTGCATGTGTGTGCATGTGTGCGTGCAACTGTGCATGTGTGGTGCAAGTGTGCATGCATATGCATGTGTGTGCTGTGTGCATGTGTGTTCATGTGCGTGCTGTGTGCATGTGTGCGTGCTGTGTGCACAGTGCAAGTGTGCGTGTGTGTTCATGTGTGTATGTGTGTGTGCAAGTGTGCATGTGTATGCAAGTGTACATGTGTGCGTGTGCATGCATGTGCGTGCTGTTTGCATGTGTGCACAGTGCAAGTGTGTTTATGTGTGTGCTGTGTGCATGTGTATGCATGTGCGTGCTGTGTGCACAGTGCAAGTGTGCGTGTGTGTTCATGTGTGTGCCATGTGCATGTGTGTGTGCAAGTGTGCATGTGTATGCATGTGTGCGTGTGCATGCATGTGCGTGCTGTGTGCATGTGTGTGCTGTGTGCGTGTGCATACTATGTGCGTGTGTGTGCAAGTGTGCATGTGTATGCATGTGTGCGTGTGCATGCATGTGCGTGCTGTGTGCATGTGTGTGCTGTGTGCGTGTGCATACTATGTGCATGTGTGTGTGCGAGTGTGCATGTGTATGCATGTGTGCGTGTGCATGCATGTGCGTGCTGTGTGCATGTGTG
>CAUYTI010040146.1:0-11288 GCA_963575145.1 Galago senegalensis
GGCGCCTGTAGTCCCAGCTACTTGGGAGGCTGAGGCAGGAGACTCGCTTGAGCCCAGGAGTTGGAGGTTGCTGTGAGCGTGATGCCATGGCACTCTACCCAGGGGGACAGCTTGAGGCTCCATCTCAAAAATAAATAAATACATAAATAAAGGGAGTTGGTATATTGAAGAGCCAGCCCTGGTTTAAAAAAAAAAGCTTTTTTGTGCAAGAGTGAGAAGAGTGAACAAGTGATACTAATCCTATAGTGGCAGGACCTTGTGACCTCATTTAACCTTAAAAATTCATTGCAGGCCTATCTCCACATATGGTCACAATGGGGATTAGCGATAATGTGAATTTTGAGGATGGGGGAGGAAGACAATTCAGTCTATAGCACACAATGAAACTATTTTCTATTGTTACTTAGCTTTGTTTATTTTTAAAATTGTGGTAAAATATACAACACAAAATTTACCATCTGAACCACTTTGAATGTACTATTGTTCAGTAATGTTAATATTCAGATTATTGTGCAACCAATCTCCAGAACTCTTTTCATCTCGCAAAATTAAAACTTTATACTCACCAAACAACTGCCCATTCTCTCCTCCCCCAGCCCTTGACAACGTTCATTCTATTTGTCTCCATGTAGACAGAGTATAACTAGTTTAGGCACTTCTTATAATTGGAATCAGATAGTATTTGCTTTTTGTGAGTGCCGTGGCATCATAGTTCACAGCATCCTCAAACTCTTGGGCTCAAGCAGTTCTCTTGCCTCAGCCTCCCAAGTAGCTGGGACTACAGGTGCCCGCCACAACGCCCAGCTATTTTTAGAGACAAGGTCTTGCCCTGGCTCACACTGGTCTCAAACCTGTGAGCTCAGGCACACCTGCCTCAGCTTCCCAGAGTGCTAGGATTACAGGTGTGAGCCACCGCGCCTGGCCCTTAGTAGTTTTTTTCTGTGTGTGCCTTTCATTTCACTTAGCTTAATATTCTTAAGGTTCACACTTACAGCGTGTCTAAAAGTTAACCTGTGTTGTAGTGTATGGAATGTTATTCAACTTTAAAAAGGGCGAATAATACATATGAGAGTCTACTTATCATGATTTGTAAGTGTCTTCCTTAAAAAGTTTGCATAATACTCCTCTGTATGTATATAACGCATTTTGTTTATCCATTCATCTGTCAATGAACACTTGGGCTGCTTCTATCTTTTGACTATTATGAATAATGCATCTGTGAACACATGTATAAAAATATCTCCTTAAGATCCTGCTTTCAGTTCTTTTGGGTAGACCCAGAAATGGTATTGCTGAGTCATATGTAATTCTATTTTTAACTTTTAAGCAACTGCCCTACTGTTCTCCACAGCACTACACCATTTTACATCCCCACCAGCAATGCACAAAGGTTCCAATTTCTCCATATTCTGGCTGATACATTTTACTTTCTGTTTTTCTGATACTAGCCACGCTAATGGATTTAAGGTGATTTAGCTTTGTTTTTGATGCTTTTTGTCACCCAAGGCAAGCCCAAAGCAAGTAAACAATGGATGCTTACATTTAAGGTCCTATAGACTTTAGTTAGACAGCCTGTGTTCAAATCCTAGCCATGCCACCTACTAGCCTGTGTGACCTTATACAAATTACTCCAATCCCTGTTGCCTGATCTATTAATAATTATATAAGAGTTTGAGAGTTGTAAGGCTCAAATAAGATGATAGACTTAAAAGGACTGAGTATAAGGTAATCTCAAGTTTATCAATCTTTAATGTTTCTTGTTTATTACCTTTTTCTGTTAGAGACAGAATCTCACTCACCCTGTTGTCCAGACTCGAATACAGTGGCATGATCATTGCTCACTATGACCTCAAACTCCTAGCCTCAGGCGATTCTCCTGCCTTGGCCTCCCAAAGTGCTGGATTCTAGGTGAGCACCACTGTGCCTGACCTTTGTTTCTTATTTAAAAAGTCATTTCCACCTGAATAATAAACACTCTCCTATTTTCCTTCTTCCAAATTCTTTTACAGCCTTAAATTTTGCTCCTAGGTGTTTGTCAAGTGAAATTTATTTATTTATTTATTTATTTAGAAACAGAGTCTCACTTTGTTGCCCTTGGGAGAATGCCCTGGCATCATAGTTCACAGCAATCTCAAACTCTTGGGCTCAAGCGATTCTCTTGCCTCAGCGTTCCGAGTAACTGGGACTATAGGTGCCTGCCACACACCCAGCTATTTTTAGAGATGGATGTCTTGCTCTTGCTCAAGCTGGTCTCAAACCCCTGAGCTCAGGCAATCCACCTGCCTTGGCCTCCCAGAGTGCTAGGATTAGAGGCATGAGCTTCTGCTCTCGGCCTGTGTAATTTCCATTTTATGTGATATGCAGCACCCTCCATTGACTAGTGTGTGCTCCCTCACTTATTGGGTCTCCTACTTCCAGCTACACAAAGGTCTGTCTGGACTCTCCTCTCTATCCAACTGATCTATTCCTGAGCCTCCATCACTTTCTAGAGCTTCAGAACAAGCAGCGGAAGCTGATTAGAGCAAGCCCCCTTTCTTGTTCCTTTTCAAAACTGGCTTGGCTTTTCTTGTACTTTCCTTTTCAAAACTCAGCCTGTTAGGCAAAAAAAAAAAAAGAAAAAATCCTGGGGAGCTTTTGAATGGATTGTCCTGAAAAACTAACTTGGAGGAAAAGTGACGTGTTTGCAGCATTGTATTTTCTTACTTGGAAACTTTTGTCTCCCAGAACTTTTTTCTCCCTTCTCAGCTGACCCAGGTAGGTCTGAGTATTCTCTTTCATCAAGGATTGGATCACAACCACCGTGGATAAAAGCTCTTGTTACCCGACTTTCCCTTGAAGAAAGAAGGAGCTGGCAACAAATTGCCACATGAAGAGATCTGAAAAAGAGCTGAACATTGCTTTGGGGAGACACGGTGGTGACTTTGGGAACACAGCTGACAGTTTGCCAAGACAACCCCCTAGGCCTCCTGGACTCTCCTCCACTGACTCTGAAAACAGGCAGCTTTGTAGGAGCAATTAGAAAATTCCAAAATCCGCAGGCCCCACAAACCTGGGGCAGCTTTAAGTCTCCTTAACTCCATAGTACAGATGCGGAAAGTGAGGGTACAAGGTTAGAGAGACAAATCTACATGGCTCTGCTGTCCCCCCTTCTCTCTCCAGTTGAGTTCGAGTGCCATCTGAAAGGGGGCAAGAGGAGAGAATGTACTCTGACACCAGGGCTCCATCCCAGCCCCCAAGAGACCAGTGGCCAGGTCTCAGAATTTCACTTTGAATTGGAGTAGCCCTTGGAGTGGGCTCCCCACCACTCCTCATCCTTCCCCCCTTTAAGAAGAGACCAGTCCTTGTGCTATTCATGGGATTTATTGTCACTTGCCAGCAGCCAGCAAGGGAAGGGGAGGACAGCCATGCCTCCCAGTGACAGGCGGCACTGGGCCCCCCAGCACTACCTCCCTATGATCCTCAGGGAGGGCCTCAGCCTCACTGGCAGCAGTTACACTTCTCCGACTCAGCCTCGGCCCCCTCTCCACCTTTGCACACACAGTCCTTGGCACACTTCTCACACTCAGCAGGGCAGCAGGAGCAGCAGCCTGCAGATAAAATAGGAGTTGCCCCGTCTGATGCACCCTGCCATCTATCTCCCATCCCAGGGAAGGAGAGAGAGGGAGGAGAGCTGAGTGTCAGGGAGGAAGTCTTCAGGGGTTCGCTACTGCTGGGTGCTGTCACCTTCCTGCTCTCACACCTGGTTTGACTCAGCATCTATGGTGCAGCAGCTGCAAGCTGTGCTACCACCAGAGAGGGTACCCATAACTGGCCCACCACCAGCTGGGTGGATGGCCTGGAGTCTCCCAGGTGGCAGGCTTAGGTCAGGGAACTGGTAGGCCTTAAGGAGAAATCATTACAGGGTAAATGGCCTTGACAGGGGCCTTGAAGGATAAACTTGGAGGATCAGAGATGGTGCAGGTGTAAGGGGGTCCTGGAAACCACAGGGGGGTCTGTGCCTAGTCTTATTTCACAGGAAGAAGGGAGCCTTTCTCCCACCTTCTGTCCCGGATGCATATTATACTGCTGTGAGCTGGGGATGGCAAAACCTGAAGGAGACAAAGGCTCGGAATTCCAGAGGCCTCACCAATGGCCTGCCCAGGTTTTGAGCATTTTGAGCGGTGGGGTGGACCGGTGTAGCAGTTCTCAACCCCAGCTTCCCACTGGAAACTTCTGGGGATTTACAAAAACACCTCGTCCCTCCCCCCACCCCCGTGCGCACTGTGTCAATCTCTGCGGGTGGGGCCCAGGCATCTATATTTCAAGGTCTGCCCAAGTAGGTGGTTCTGTCCCAGTCAGAAGCAAGGGAATACGGGGCTTAGAGGTCTATCTGTATCTTGCGTGGAAAGACACTGGCTCAGGAAAGCAGAGGGGGCGGCGGCAGAGCTGGGGACACTCACTCTTCTTGCAGGAGGTACATTTGCATCCCTCGCACTTGCAAGAGTCAGTACAGGTGCAGGAACCGCCTAGACAGGGAGATGCCACAGGAAGGGTTAAACGTGGTTAAACGGAGTGGATCTCGCGCATAAGAGGAGACCGGCTGCCAAATCTCCGTGCTCTTCATGACACGGGCACGCCCACCCTTCGTGAGGTAAAAATGGGAAATCAGGATCCCTCCCCCCAAATGCCCTTAAGCGAAGGCGTAGCGCGTGGGTTTCTCTGCAAGTAAAGGGGCGCGTCGCGCTGCAGAATGGGGGCGGGGGCTCACCAGAAGGGCAGGGGCAGGTCTCAGGGTCCATATCAAGGCAAGCGGACGCTAGAGGCGGAGAACCGACTTCTCCAGGCAACTGGACCCGATGCTGCGCTAGTGACAGCAGGTGGCGACGCTTTTATAGCCCCAGGCGGGGGCGCGCCAGTCAAGCCCGCCGGGCGCCCGCCCCTGCGCACCACGCCCGCTCTTCCAATCTGTGCACGGTGGCCTCTGCGCACTGCGGCAGCTGTCGGTCGCCCCCGCCTGTGCACTGCGGAGCCCTCCAGCCTCCGCCCGCGCATGCGCCCCCCACCCCACCCCACCCCACCCCGCGGCCGCGCGCGCAGTCCACTCCCCGCGTGGGGACCCGTTCGCCGCTGCATCCGCCGCCGGCTGGAAGCGCGCTCAGACCATCTCCAAAAGTGAAGAGAAAGAAAGGCGCTTTGCGTATTTCCCAGAATTCTATGCCTCTCATCCCCTTTATTCTAGACTTCCTGGGGGTCCCAGATTCCCCCAATTGGGTTGCTGAGCAGGAGGTGGAAAGAAATCCCCATTTTGAGCTCGGAGCTGACGGTTGCATCCGGCGCCACTGGCAAGGGGCGTCCTTCGTTCTTCCTCGGTCCTGCTCTACATCTTCAAATCCTTGACTCTTTTTTTTTTTTTTAAAGACAGAGTCTCACTTTGTTGCTCTCTGTAGAGTACTGCGGCGTCACAGCTCACAGCAACCTCAAAGTCTTGGGCTTAAGCAATTCTCTTGCCTCAGCCTCCCGAGTAGCTGTGACTACAGGTGCCCGCCACAATGCCTGACTACTTTTACTTTTTTGTTTTTAGCAGGCGGAGGCTGGGTTCGAACCCAGCACCTCTGGTGTATGTATGTGGCCGGCTCCCTACCCACTAAGCTATGAGTGCCTCCGAAATCCTTGACTCTTATCCCTCCATTCCCAGATAAGGAAAAGTGAGGCCTGAGAGGAGGGGAACTACCTGGGTCCCAGAATGAGCCTGAGGCAGAGCCAGCCAGGCCTAGAATTTGCCCTGTCTTATCCATCACACATTCAGGAAGGGGACATATTTACAATCAGGGAAGAGTGGTGAGATTTTTCTGTTTATCAAAGGCAGCCTAGATAAATAAGAATGATAAATGCTTTTATAAGGGATTTGGACACAAAATGAAAGGAGGGGAAATCGAAGTTGCTTTGAGAATGTGTGGGAGGACTATTGTATTATCTTCTATGCAAAGTTTGGACTTAGATCCAGCTCTGGGGCAGTAAGTCTCCTATTTGCCCAAATTGTTGCTAAAGTTCTGACATCACATCCCAGAAACTCACACTCTCTGTTGCTACCACCTCTCCTCCCTTCCCTACACTGCTGTGCACAGTGGTGAGAGTAGGATGAGACGGGGGAATGGAGAGGGGGACAGAGTTCTGCTCTTGGGGGAATGGAGAGGGGGACAGAGTTCTGCTCTTCAGAAGGCAGTGCCAGCCAGGAGTCTTGGGTGGGTGAAGGATAGAAAGAGAAGAGAGATGGGACCAGAGCTGGGAAGAAACTCTGTGGTGGGCATTTCAAAATCTGTTATTGGGCGCTGTGTGGTGTCACTCTCTCCTCTGTCACTCTGAGACTTTCTGAAATCTGCCTTGCTTGCCAGTACTTTCACAGAGGGACTGTGTTTTGGGATAGGTGGAACTGAGGTGGCCCCCAAAGAAGGCAGGGCCAGTCTAGGGGTAAAATAACCAGTCATACTGGAGTCACACAGTAAAGAAATTCACTTCAGATAAGAATTTTTAAAGCAAGGCCATGGGCAGGAAGACAGCAGGTATCCATCCTCCAAGCCCAAAAACAGAGCACAGGATTAAGAGTCAGAGGCTGGATTCAGGTGTAGGTTTTGATACTGACTAACCACAGGACAGCCCATGTCCTTGCTGGAAGTCTCAGTGGTGGTAATTTCAGATCTCAGAGTTTGCTAACTCTAGCATTACTTTTTTGTTTGTGTCTTTGTTTTGGGGGGTGGGGTGGGGTTGAGACAGAGTCTCACTCTGTTGCCCCAGGCTACAGTGCCCTGATGTCATAGCTCACAGTAACCTCAAACTCCTGGACTCCAGTAATCCTCTTTCCTCAGTCTTCCAAGTAGCTGGGACTACAGCTGCCTGCCATGACATCTGGTTAGTTTTCTATTTTTTAGTAGAGACAAGATCTTGCTCTTGCTGAAGCAATCCATGTGCCTTGGCCTCCCAGAGTATTAGGATTACCCACCAAGCCAGGCCTCTTTTCAGTTTGCCTGAGGGCACTCTGCTTCATCCTTATCAGCCTGGGCCTCTGGGTTTCTTATCTAGGACCTTCATCGCCTGGACAACACACCATCAATGCTGCCTGGCCTCTATTCTCCCTCAGGACTCAAGATTCCCTTCAGACTAAGTCTTCTGGACAGGGATAGCAAGCCCCGCCTTGCCCTGGGGTGGCTGGGATACCGAGCAGTCTAAAAATCACAATATCCTTCCCAAGCACCCTACCCCTCATCTTTCAGTTTTCAGCCTCCAGTGCCCTTGGAAGAGCATTTGTGCAGGTGTGTCAGGTCTCCTCAATCCCGCCTTTATTCCTTTCTGACTCCTTTATTTATTTATTTATTCTTTCAATCTCAAATAATTTTATTTCTGTTCCCTTTGCCTGCGATTCTCCTCTCCCAGAATTCCACATAAGTCATTCCTTTCCTTGCTTCTAAGTCTTTGCTCAAATCTTACTTTTTCCATGAATCCCACTGTGCTCACCTGATGGAAACTTGAGCACATGCCTCAGCCCCCTGGTACTCCTGATCTCCTTAACCTTGCTCTAGCTTCCCTTTCTTCATAGCACTTAACACCTTCTAGCAAACCAACTAATTGACTTATTTGCAATGCTTACTGTATTGTCTGCTAGAATTTAAGCACAAGACAGCAGGAATCATTATTTTTGTCCACTGATGTATCCAAAGTGCCTGTGAAAGTTTCTGGTATACAGGAGACATCAAGGCACTCATTCACCCATTTACTGAATGAGTGAATAAATGAATGACTCTGACATCATGCTGGTTGGATTCACACTGTAATGCTCCTTAATTGCAATGTAGCAAATGACTAGCAAATTGCTAGTGCCTTGAGTTGCTTCAGGGTAAAATGGGGATAAAAGTAGTTCCTATTTCATAGATGTGTCAGGGGTTATATGGGATGGCATTTGGAAAGCGCTAGAAAGCTCTCAGAACAGGAGCCTAAGCACCCATGTTGACTCTCAGCATTTGCAGATGATGAGGTCAGGTGAGGGCTTTGCATGGAGCCTGGCTTCCCTAAAGCTCCTACCTGACCTGGCACAGCCTCACAGGCTCCAGCTCTGTGCTTCCTGAAACAGTGGCCTCCAAGTGATGATACAGGACTACAGATGTCAGCTTGAACTCCTGAGTCATAGATCTCAGTCCTTACTTGAGGCCCTGTGCCCTGTCTTTGGAGAAAATTCCTTGAGAGAAGGGCGTTCGTGTTGCATCAAGGCCAAGAGGCAAGACTAGGTAGACTCAGGGTCATACTACCTAAGGGATGGAAAATCCCCAGATGATCTCAGAAAAATAACCAGAAGCCCAGCAAGTCCCACACCCTGATTGAAATCAGTCCAATGTGGGATTTTTTTTTTTGGAGACAGAGCCTCAAGCTGTCCCCCTGGGTAGAGTGCCATGGCTTCACTGCTCACAGCAACCTCCAACTCCTGGGCTCAAAGTGGCTCTCCTGCCTCAGCCTCCCAAGTAGCTGGGACCACAGGCGCCCGCCACAACGCCCGGCTATTTTGGGGGTGCAGCCATTATTGTTGTTTGGCGGGTCTGGGTTGGATTCGAACCCGCCACCTTAGGTGTATGTGGCTGGCGCCTTAGCCACTTGAGCCACAGGCGCTGAGCCCCAATGTGGGATTAAGACTGTTACATTGTTCTCAAAGAATTTCCCAATTTACTATCCTGGGACTGAGAACAATTGGCCCAGATTTTAGGAGCCTGGTAAACAATGGTATACAAAAAGGGATTGCAAATAGGTTTATTTGCAAATAACATCATTTCTTGGAAAGACCTGAATTTATTAATAAAAAGAATGTTGAATGAGTAATTTTGTCTACCCGGTAGCCCAAGTCAGAGAAGGGGAGCTCTGCAGTTTCTAGTTCCAGGTTGTCTAGTTAGTGGCTTTGTGAACTTAAAGATGCCTTTCTCTATTATGTGCCCAATTTTTACATGGGTTGACCAGATGACTGCTAGTGGCTGTGATAGCTATTTTCTTCCATGTGCTGGGAACTTTCCATGCACCAGCTACTTTTATGGGGCCCCTGCGGAGCTGCATACTTCACATACTGGGTCACTGACTTCCAATTGCCCATCTGGTAGGCATTGTTAACTCTGTTTTGTAAGGTGAAAGACTATGGCTCAGAGAGATTGAGGTGAGTTGTCCTGGGGGCAGACCCAGGACTTAAATCTAACTACAATGTATTCAGCCCACACCCATACCTTTAATTCAAGCCACTATGAATTCCAGTTATCAGGCATGCTATGTGCTAGGCTTCAGGTATCTGGTAATGCTTTGATAACCCAAGCAAACTTTATGGAATTGCAGAATCTTCAGGTCTGCAGCAAAGAAAGTCATCCTGCCCCCTCTCTCTACCCACAAGGCAGTTAGTTCTGTGGCTACTGGAAATGCCCCTTCAGGGCATTCTGTGACCTGTAGCAGGTATTGAGTTCACCCGCAACCTGGCCCATGAGGCCCACCCACACCAGGAGGGCGTCAAAGCCCCCTGACTTCATACCTCCCGGTGAGGTGGACTCTCCACTCCAAGCAAACCCTGGTCTGGACCAGATTCCGTGCCATGATGTCAGGGGCCCCACTCTTATCTGCAAGGGACCAAGTCTTTGAACTTGGGTAATCACTGTGAGCTTCAATAAATATGTTCTGGGGGTTCTGGGGCTTAAATTCTCCCTCTTTGTGACATTAGCTTTCTGGTTGTCATCAGATTATTGATAATCCTGGGATCTTACCCTCATGTTGGCAAAGAAACCATCCCCTCCCTTCCTTAACCTGTCTTTGCCCCACGTACCAGAGGGTCTGAGCAGTGATTCTGAGACTCCTTCAGCAAACTCCTGTCACAGTAGCATCTGCCTTATTCTAACAGATAAAGAGACCCAAAGACCACAGGGGTCTCATCCAAAGTCACAGCAGCAAGGCTGGACTGAAGCTGGAACTTGAACATCTCTTTACTCCAAGTCTGATCCACGTGTCCAGCTTCCCTTATTGAGATGATTTTATAAAATGACCTCAAAATCACATAAAAAAATTATCCTCCCTTTCATTTCTCTGTCGATCCTCCTGAGCACCTCAAGGAAAGTCAGCTGGGTGCTGAGATGTCTTCAGTGCCTCTGCCATGCTGGTTCTGCTCCTCTTTGTAGCAGATGGAGAGCACAGGAATCAGCAAAGAACAGGGAGCGCCTCAGCACGCCGCCATACCTAGCTAGAAATTGCACAACTTTGTTTTATTTTCTCTATATTTGTCTCCATGGTTACCTCCTGTCTGTGGCAAGTGATTTGATGCCTCCTCTGAAGTAGTGATTTGATTTAAAATTAAATTTTAGTATGAGAATAAGACCAGCTGATATGTGATTATAACTGAAGTTGATAGCTAGCAGTCAGGGAGATGTTACCCTCCGCCAGGCTGACTCAGCTGCTGGTTCTCTTTCCTCTCTCTTCCTGTGTCCTCCCTAGCCAGGCACCTTTCTTAAGGCCACAAAGAGATTCTACCCTTCTTTTTGGTCATTGGTGGGATGGCGTGGGAGCAAGAAGGAAGGCGAGAAGGGCCGCTTCCTCCTTGTAGGTTTCTGAAGGTGGCCAGGTTGATACCAGAAGCTGGGTCAATATCCCAGTTGTTGGTGTTTGCTCCTGGCTCTAAGGATTCCCTGAGGGACTGAACCTCCTTACTCTTGCGTTAAGGTAATAGAGACAGAGGCAGACCACCTTCTCCTATCAGTGAGGAGTTCAGGGAGTAATCATTAAACCCCGAGCAAGTCAGGGATTCAGGCTGAGCTGGTTGAAGCACCGGGGCCTGGGGGCCAAGAAGTACCCTTTACAGAAGTCTGGGTCTTGTGCAGGGTTGGAGCCAGAGCTCTGTGGCTCAGAAAGAGGGAGTTATGGTGGAATGAGGGTCCATTTTAGCTAGGGCACTGGAGAAAGTTCTCTGGGCCCCCAAACTGCAAGGATCATTCTAGAATGTGCTGCTGGGCTTCCAAGCAGGGACATAATGGGGGTCCCAGACTGCCCTCACTCCCCCAGACCACCCTATCACTGATGCCAGAATCGTCTTGCCAACTGCTGTGAACGAAGACTGAACTTAAGAGCAACTGGCTTTGGTGTCAGACAGACCTAAGTTGGAATCACCCCAGTGTTTCTTTTTTTTTTTTTTTTTTTTTTGAGACAGAGCCTCAAGCTGTCCCCCTGGGTAGAGTGCCGTGGCATTACAGCTCACAGCAACCTCCAACTTCCTGGGCTCAAGCGAGTCTCTTGCCTCTGCCTCCCAAGTA
>CAUYTI010040147.1:0-15810 GCA_963575145.1 Galago senegalensis
GGGTAAACCCCCACAAAAATTAAATGAAATGTGCTCTTTTAATTCCAGAACTGAGCGAAAAGACTTGTGAGTATTATGCGCTTTTGTCGAAGCCCTAAGCAACTTGGGAAAACACAGTGGGGGCCTGCAGGCCAAGCGTAAAAACCTCCTACAGGTAACCCTGACTGTGCAGTCAGGTCAGCCTCTCAGATAAGGGTTGAAATGGCCCACCTGTGCAGAGGACATGACTCAAAGGTTGATGTGAGTAAAAAGAAAAACTCCATCATAATGTTGTTGAGTAAAATACTCCATCATAACTGCAGGGACTCCAAAACCATAAAAAATAGTCATGAAGCCAGTTTCTCAGAAATTTAATTGAGTACATAGAAGAGAAAGGTTTTACTCCTCTGTTTATCCTAACCTTTAACTTTAACAATAGAAGTCAGATCATTATCATTATTGTTCTTTTAGATCTTCCAAGAGGAATAGCCTGAGGCTAGCTTAAAATGGTTGTCTTACTTTCCCAGACTTTCTTTCTTTAGGCTAATCTTATGATGGCTATCTCACTTTCCTGGACTTTCTTTCTTTTCTATAGTTTAAGATAAGAAATTAGGATGTTAGGATTATTGATCAATGTGATGTACGTGACTAGCTCCCAATAAAGGGGAGTGGAAAATAAAGACATTTTGCTACATGCCACCTAAGAGTGTGTAGTCGTTTCTTGCTCTTAAACAATTCTAGGAGCGAGCTTGCACCCGCAGCCAAGCTGTCCTTCTCTCCCCATGAGAAAATATCACCTAACAAGTTATGTACACAATGTTACTCTAAAAAAGTTGAGGGAATAGAGAAGCTTATATTTTTATTTCCTATTTTGATATGTTTTGTTAAACTGAAAGTAGATACTCAATTCCACTCTATCAAGCAATTACTTATTGCATCTGGTATTTTGCAAAGAGACTTTCTTAATGCAAGAGTCAAAAAGGATTTTTTAGATGTTAGCAATATGGTAGACTAGGAGATCCTATATCTCATTTCCCAACAAAAACAATAATTTAACCACTATCCATAGGAAAAAATAGTTCTGTATTAGCTCTAGAGTACAATAAAGTTATAGAGCACAAAAATTGAAGATGGTCATATAGAAAAGTACAGGAAGCATTTTACCTGTCTCACTCCATCTCCAATCTCACTCCATCTCCAAGGCTAGGACAGGTCAGTACCAAGATGAAGGCTATTACCGGTGTTTACCTCCATGGTAGAAGAAGAGAGAAGGAGGACCTCACCAGGTTTTTTAACGTCAGCTACAAGAGCTTCCCCCAAACTCATGCTACTGTGTCCCCACCAAGAAACAGTGCCACCACATTCTTCCACACCTGCACTAACCCAAAAATACCACATGAGCCTACCTAAAACCTGAAGTCACATGTGCACACTGGACCTGTCCTTCTGAAAGTCCCCGAGATGTGATGCCCCTATGCACCTCACTTATCCAGGTCCTTATGTGTCAGGGCCCAGGACTGGCCAGGTCTCGGGCCCAGCTTAGGTAGGTTCTGGATGTGGACCACTAAGCTCCCTTGCTCAGGAACAGTTTCTCGTAGGTGCTTGAGGGCTAGCTACTTTAGCTACAGAGAGAGAGAGATAGAGTATCTTAGAGAGAGTAAAGGTCTTCTTAGAACAGATAGCTCTTAGTCATTAGCAGAGCTTGGTAATCTTCAGCAGAGATGCCGTGCTGGTGTTCTGCAGGCAGGAGAGGAGACAGAGTCAGAGTAAGTGGATCTGTGATAGAACGTGCATGCCCCTTGACTGCCTTCTCCTCCAGCCTAATATAAGGCTGAGCTCGTGCTTCTCAACACCACAGGTGTAGAGACTGCCAATTCACCAATGCGCTCATCTCATGCGCTCACTCATGCTTGTTAGAACCAAATCTCTCTCCATGCCCTTTTCACCAAGGTGTTCCATTACAGGTATTTCTTATAACTCTCACTCCTCTTAGCCATAGGCTATAAGTGCTGCTAAACTTATGTCCACTTCCAAGTGAAGGTCTTTGTTTACCAAGGCTGGTTCATAAGATCTAGAAGATGTGACCACTTATTCAAATGTGCAGAAACAAAGGCTATAAAGAACTCAAAATATCAAAACATATGATACTACCACTAAAGGAACACAGTAAATTTCCAATGACAGACCTCCCCAAAATAGATATTTACACATTTCCTCACAAAAATTCAAAATAATGTTTTTTAAAAAGCACAATGAGTTTAAGAGTAAATAGATATTCAACACAAAAGTACAATGATAACAATTCGTAAACAAAATGGCACATTCAACAAGCAAATACAAATCTTTTTTTTTTTTTTTTTTTTTTTGAGACAGAGCCTCAAGCTGTCCGCCTGGGTAGAGTGCTATGGCATCAAAGCTCACAGCAACCTCCAACTCCTGGGCTCAAGTGAGTCTCCTGCCTCAGCCTCCCAAGTAGCTGGGACCACAGGCACCTGCCAAAACACCCAGCTATTTTTTGGTTGCAGCCATCATTGTTGTTTGGCAGGTTGGACTGGATTCAAACCTGCCACCTTAGGTGTATGTGGCTGGCGCCTTACACACTTGAGCCATAGGTGCTGAGCCAAATCATTTTTTAAAGTACAGAAATTCTGGAGCTGAATAACACAATAAATAAAGTAAAAAATGTAGGTAACATCTTGACACCAGACTACTGTAAGCAAAAGAAAGAATTAGAGAACTTGAAGATGGTTTCAGAAGAAAAAAATAGAACACAAAATAATGAAGAAAGATTGTGGAATTTTGAGGACACTTAGGCAAATCAATTACACATTATGAGAGTTCCAGAAATCAAAGATAAAGCAAAAATTTTAGAAAGTTTATTTAAAGAAATAATGACTGCAAATTTCCCAAATCTGGGGAAGCAATAGACCTGGATTCAAGAAATTTAAAAAACTTCAAATAGGTAGAGTTATAAAGAGGACTACACCAAGACACATTCTAATTAAATTGTCAAATTTAATGACAAAAGGAGCATCCAAAGAAACAAAACAAAAATAATTGATTAAATGTACAGGAACCTTATAAGATTGTCAGCAAATTTCTTAGTAGAAACATTGCAGGCTGGAAGACATTGGGATGACATATTCAAAGCACTAAAAGAAAAAAACCAACAAACTGTAACCAGCAAAGCTACCCTTTAAAAATGAAGGAAGAATAGTATTATAGAAAAAATAAAGACGGAGGGAATTCATCACAATATACCAGCCTTATAAAAAATTTGAGTTCTCCAAAAGCTAATGAAAACATGCTAAATAGCAATAAAAAAAGCATGCAAACATATAAACCTCACTGTCAAAGACAAATATATAGACAAATGTAGAATAATGTAATCATAGTGTATAAGTTACTTTTAATACTAAAAATAGGGGTTAAAATATACCAATAACAATTTTCATGAATAAACATTTTAATAGGTCAGAAAATTAAGTTTGCAAACTCATCCTAGAAAAGGTGCTACATACCTTACTGCTGAATATCATTAATTACAGTCACCTTCAAAGTACTTCCTTTGGCAAGCTGTGCACAGATGCCACTACCTTTCAAGGCAATTTTGAAACTCTTTTTTCTGGAATGGCAATCAAAGCTGTCATTGTATCAACCTTGATGCCCTGAATGCCATCAAAATGTCTTCTTTTCAATATTTATTTTATTTGTGAGTAAAGTCACTAGGGGCCAGATCAGGTGAGTAGGGAGGGTGTCCCAATACAAAATTATTTGTTTACGGGCTAAAAACTCCTGCCTAGGCCTTGCCACGTGGGCCAGTGCATCGTCATGATGCAAAAGCCTGAGTTGGTGGGAGAAATGCCATTTTTTGTTCACCTTTTTCATGCACCTTGTTAGCACTTCCAAATAGTACACTTGGTTAACTATTTGTTATTTGGTAAAAATTCATAAAGAATAATCCCTGTGATATTAAAAAAAAAGGTTAGCAATATTGTTTTCACTTTTGATTTGGTCTGACAACACTTTTGATAACAGAGAATTGGCTAACTCCAATTGTTCACTTTGACACTTTGTTTCAGGGCCAAATTGGTACACTCACGTTTCATCACCAGAGATAACATGGCCTAAAACATCAGCTTGCCTCTCCAAAATACGTAGGCAAACATAGACCTGTCCTTTGCTTGTGTTCATTGGTAATCTCCTTCAGTATCATTTTTGTACACGTCTTTCTCATGCCCAGATTTCCAGTTAAGATTTTCCTAACAGAAACATTGATGTTTCTCTATCAATGTTTACATGGTCTCTTATGCGTCTCACTGTCAGCTAATGATTCTAATGCACCATTAGATGCAATGTTTTCCTCAGTTTTGCTTGTTACTGGCTGCCATGACCTCTGTACATCAGTGACAATTTCTTCTCTCCTCAGAAAAATGTTAATCCACTTGTACACTGCCATTTTCTTCACGTCATTATCCTTATAAACTTGAACTACCATGTTCCTAATTTCACTACCATGCTCACCAAGTTTAAAAAGAAATTTAATGTTTGTTCACTGATCTAAGTTAAGCTCCACCATTCTTGTGATGGCACACAAAAATATGTAACAACAATGAACATCACTCAGCAAGACCCTGCCACACATTAACACAAACATAGCTATAATATCAAGGTCATAAAACCTCACAGACTCCTTGTACAATGCTGCCCACATACGCACGCCACAGCAAGTTTGTGAACTTAATTGTCAGACCTAGTGTATACAGTAGTAAACTCTGATTACAGGAGCACAGAATGTTGGGAAGAGGAAATAATTGCAAAATATTTGTACATAAGTGAAGTTAAACTGTCAACAAGTTAAAACAGAGGGCTATAACTGCAGTGTAATTTATGCAAACCACAATGAAAAAACCTGTAATAGAGACATGAAAAGTAAAAAGAAAAGAATCAAAGTAAATCAATATACAAATCGTGAGCAGCCAAGGAAGACCATGAGAGAGGAAGAGAGAATCAAAATGACTGTACAACAGACAGAAAACAAGTAACAGAATGGCAGTTCTAAGTTCTTCCCTGTCGATAATTACAAGTGTGAGTGGATTAAATTTACCAATCGAAGGATACAGTGTGGCTAAGTGGATAAAAAAACAGAGTTCACCAATATTCTTTCTACATGAGACTGATTATTGGTTTAGGAAGACAGTCTAAAAATGAAGTAATGGGAAAAATGTTCCATAAAAATGGTAACCGAAATTTAGCAGACATGACTATATTTGTGACGGAGAAAATAGACTTTAAGTCAAAAACTATCTTTAGGAAATAAGGAAGAAAAAATATGTAATGTTCAAAGTTTAATTCAAGAGG
Organism: Galago senegalensis; assembly: GCA_963575145.1. NCBI lineage: Eukaryota > Metazoa > Chordata > Mammalia > Primates > Galagidae > Galago > Galago senegalensis. Next base: position 5,341 of record CAUYTI010040147.1, read on the forward strand.
AACATGTAATATATATATATATATATATATATATATATAGTCAATTGAAGAAGAACAGGTAATAATTATATATATATATATATATATATATGTATTATATATGCCACTGACATCATAATACCTAAGTATGTAAAAACTATTTACAGGTAATAATTTTATATATATATGTATTATATATGCCACTGACATCATAATACCTAAATATGTAAAGACCATTTACATATCTGAGGGGGGAAAGTGATAGCAGCACAATTTTGTGGGACTTCTGTATTCCACTCTCAATAATGGATAGAACACATGGAGAGAAAATTAATAAACAGTGGATTTGAACAATAGTACAGACCCAGGGAACCCAACACACAGGTATAGAACTTTGTATTCAACCACAGAACATATGCATTTTTCTTATGAGCGTGTGGAACATTCTTCAGGAAAGATCATATCATATCTCTCACACACACAAAAATTCTGAGAAAGGTTAAGACGATCTAAATCACTCCAAGTATTTTTCCAACCACAATGGAAGAAGGCTAGAAATTAGTGAGCACAGCAGTCCCCCTTTATCTGTGCATGAAATAGTTCAAGACCTGCATTGGATGCTTGAAACAGCAAATCGTATTGAAACTTGAGTACACTAATCATCAGGGAATTTCACATGAAAACCATAACGTGTTATCACCTTATCATTGTCAGAATGAGCATTATTAAAAAGTCAAAAAAAATAGATGCTGGAGTGGATGCAGAGAGGGAAATGCTTATACAATGTGGGTGGAACTGAAAATTAGGACAATGTCTGTGGAAAACAGTATGGATATTCCCCCAAAGAAATAAATTTAGACTTACTGTTCAAATCAACAATCCTACTACTGAGTATCTAAACAAAGGAAAAGAAGCCATTTCGTCAGAAAGATTTTGATACCCAAACATTTATTGCAGCGCAGTTCACGATTGCACAGATGTAGACACAAGGTAAGGGTCTCCCAATTTATGAGTGGTAAAGAAAATGTTAGATGTTGAACATAACATATATAGATATATGTACACACTAGATACTGCTCAGCCATAAAAAGGAATAAAATAATGTCTTTTGCAGCAACGTGGATGGAAGCAGAGACCATTATCCTAAGTGAAGTATCTCAGAAATTTAAAAAACCCCAACATATGTACTCCCTAATAATTACACGCCAAATGATGGGCACAAAGAGATGTAAAGGACGTTGGAAACCAAGGAGGTGGGAAGTTGGGAATGGTTGAGGGGTAAAATATTACCTATCAGGTACAATGAACACTCTTCTGGTGACTGGGCATACTGAAAGCCCTGACTTAGGATTATGCAAAGTATCCAAGTAACAAAAACATTTGTACCCATTTATGTTATGTGAGAAAATGCCTACAAATCATATTATCAGAAGAGGGATTCATACCTAAATAATATGGGGAATGTGTACCGCTCAGTCGTAAAAATCAAATCACCAAATTGAGAAATCAAGAAAGGACCTTACATAGATATTTATTAAAGAAGAAAATGACTGACAGGTATACAAAAAGGTGCTCAACACCCCTAATCACCAGAGCAACCAACATCAAGACCACAACGAGATACTATCTCACACCCGTTGGAATGGTTATTATCCAAAGACAAACGGTAACAAGTGTTGGCAGGGATGGAGAGAAAAGGTAGCACTTGTGCACTGTTGGTGAGGATGTAAATTCATAGAACTGTGATGAAACAGTATGAAGTTTCCGCAAAGTTAAAAATAGAATTACCGTGAGATTCAACCATCCACTGTTCAACATATATCCAAATGAAACATAATCAGTGTGTTGAAGAGCCATCTCCGCTCCCATGCTCACTGCAGCACCGTTCACGACAGCGGAGTCATGGAAACCATCTAAATATCTGTCAACACGTAACAGATAAAGGCAATGTGAAGAGGAAGAAATTCTGCCGTGGATAAACCTGGGATGCTCACTATATTGGGGGAAATAAACCTGATACAGAAAGAGACATACTATATGATCTCTATATATGTGGTCCCTAAGTAAACGCAGAAGCAGACAGGTTAATGGTCTTTGCTAAAGGTAGGGAGGATGGGGACAGGGTGTGCGGAGACATTAGTTCCAGAGTTCCTGGGGGGAACAGGCTGGGAGGCAGCAGGGCCCCACAGCCTGGGGAGGGGTTCAGGGAACGACCCCCCGCCACCACCACCAGCTGCTTCTCCTCCTTAAATAACATTCTTTTCACCTGCCAGAAGTCCATAGCCCATGTACTTTTCTTATTATTGGCAAGCACATAGTTTTTCCTCTTTAAGGTTTATCTTTACCCCAGGTGTAAAGATTTACATCATTTAGCAATCTTGTGAAGATACCATATAAACAAAGCTGTCTCCATGGTTCCGGGCTGGCCACAGCCATCGGCTCCTCAGCCCTCCTGACCTCGTTCTATCTTTTGTCTCTTGTGTGTTTATGTCATTTATGTCTCTTTTCTCTCATTTCCCACCATTCTCACTCAGGTTATGTCTCCTACCCCTGCTGGTCCATGAGAATTACCAAGTTTCAGTAGTGCAGTGTAAATAAGTTTGGGAGATCTAATGCCTAGTTGTTACTATAGTTAATAATAGTATTGCATCCTGGAATTTGCCAAGAGGGTACTTAAGTGTTCATACAAAAAAAAAAAAGAAAGAAAAGAAACAGTGATGAATAGGTTAATAGATTGGTTGTAAAGACCACTTCACAATACATATGGATATTGAAACATCAGGTTGTAAATCTCTATTATAAAAAGTTCCTGTTGGCTAGGTGCTCTGTGGTTTATTTCTGTAATCCTAGTACTCGGGCAGGGCAAGGTGGGTAGATTGCTTGAGCATGAATTCACCACCAGCTTCAGCAAGAGCGAGACTCTGGCTCTGCTAAAAATAGAAAAACTAGCCTGACATTGTGGCAGGTGCCTGTAATCCCAGCTACTCAGGAAGCTCAGGCCAGAGGATCTCTTGAGCCAGGAGATTGAGGTTGCTGTGAGCTATGATGACTCCATGATGCTACCCAGGGTGACACTCTGTATCAAAAAAAAAAAAAGTTTTCTTTGACAATCATACCTCAATAAAGCTGAGAATAAAGAGTCAGTAAGGCTTTGAAAGCTACATTCCACCAAAATGTATCACAGTTTTTATAATATTCTCACTGCACCATTGAAATAAACATCTTATAAATTTATTTTTACCCATCAAATAGATTATAGAAAAAAATTAAAAGAATTACCTTTTGTCTCACTCTTTTTCCCCTTTTTTTCTGTCACCTGTAGGCTTACCTATCTCCACATCTGTGAATATTGTCTTTATCTCTTCAAGATGAAGACATTTCTCCCTGCCCTTCAAGGCTGACACTTTTTCTTCCTTTCCTTTCTTTTTTTAATTTATTTTCTCATCCATTTTTTTTTCTTACTCTATTTGTTTCTTCACCAAGGTCCTCAATTTTTCAAACATTATTTTGTCCCTAACAAATTAGTTAAAAATTTTCACTGTATTTGTAGAATAAATTCATCAGACCATTTAAAATTGCTATCTTTCACATGCATGGTTAATTTTAAATAATATATTAATATCAGTATACAAAATTAATCAACTTTTGATTTTTAAGACTTTGTTCTTTCTAATATGCTTCTTTTTACTCTTTGCACTAATATTATTATTACTTTTAATAATATTAAAATAATAATTTTAATTATTATTAATGATTAAATTATATTTACAAATAATTAGAAAAGATGTAGAAACAACCTAAGGGTTCATCATATTATGAGTGGTAAAGAAATTGCTGGAGTTAGAAGTACTACTCAGCCATTAAATAATTATAATACATACTCATCAGCACTAATAATATTACTTTTTAATAATATTCTATGTTTGTACCCTGAAAAATACCTGTCATTTTTTTAAGACTAAATTGCTATCCCTGCTTCTTAAAACTACTTACAGCAGACTGAGCCACTCTTCTCTTAGAGGGCATCTGTCTATACTTTGCTGAAAAGGTCAATTATGTAGTTTGATATGATTTCAATTGTTTGGACTAGTTCATTATTGGCTTAGCCTTTCCAGAATGTGTCAATTACAGATATCAGCCAAAAACTTAAAATAGTGCTACTGGCTTTAAAACTGCAATAAGATCACAGCCTTCTTTATTAAGAAAGTCTCTTAAGTAATGATCTTTTAAATAGGAAAAATACATAAGGCCACAATGACTATAATAATCAAATATTTATGAAATTAACAGAATGTACAATGAGATTTCAGGGCTGAGAATACCGGTATTCTTACACAGCTGAGACTAGCAATCTCTAGGTATAAGTGATAATTTTTGCCTCCTTAAGAAGTCAAGACAGAGGGAGAGAAGACATGAAAAGTATTGTCATATCATCGATTTGTCCCTGGATATATTTGAGACAATCTAATATTAGTGACACATTTCTTAGATAATGGCTAACTCTGTTGAATTATATCTGATCATCTAGAATAGATCTATGTGTGATGATCTGAAACAGATTTAGGTAAGGATATTCTGAAAGCTTGGAGCCTACGTTCATGATGACATGTGTATTAGAGAACAACAGCTGAGTGTATAATGAACCACTTAGAATGTAAATTATTAAAGTGTTAGTGCAAAGAGCAAAAGACGCATATTCTAATATCTGAGCAAAGTCCCTTAAAAATAAAAAAAAAGACAACCTTGTTTTCTGAATATAACCATATTATTTTTATGGAGAGAACATCATAATTATAGTGGAAGAACTACTCACTAATAAAAACAATAAAAATCATTTTTAGGTGTTTCCTGACAGTTACTTAGGTATTTAACACATATTTTTTCTAATATTTATAAGAACATCATGAAGTATTAGTTATTTTCTATTTTACAAAAAAGCCTCATTGTTTTCTTATATCTCAACATCACAAAACTAATCAATGGCTGAAATGAAACCAAATCAATAGTTTAAATTTAATTATTTTCAATATACCTATAGTTTGCCATAGTCTCTCCCTCTTCCTGATATGAAAAAGCTCCTTTGTCTTGAGCTCTGCGTGTTGGGTTCTTTCTCTGTTACCTCCTTGATTTAAGACACAGCTCAAGGGTCAAATTAATCTCATTTTACAAATGAGAAAACTGTACATAAGTTAGATAAGTTTATCACAGTAAGAAAGTTAACAAGAGATGGAGCTAGTATTCTAACTCTGGTTCATTCCACATCCGGGTACTTTCCTCACTACGGTAGTTGCTTATTACGCTAAGATTATTTACATTAGGTCTTGAAATGGTAGAAAATTTATAGCCATAAACAAAGATGATCAAGATGCACACAAATATTTGTATGTAGGGAAACAATTCACATTCATGTCTCACTTTGCTAATTTTGATTTTATGCTAAGGTTTTGGTATTTTATCCATGTGTGGTATTGCTGCTAAAAAACCAAAGCATTTTACTTGTTCACCTATTTTGTTTACTCAGAACTTAATAAATAATATTTATTCACTTAGTTTAAATAGGAATTGATATATTTTAATCTCATTTTTAATATTTTTTATAATAACTTTCAAAATAATATTTCATTGGTATCGTGAGTGCTGTACTCCATATGACTAACATATGTGGGTTACTGCAAAAGTTTTCAGATGCACAAAAATCAAGAAATAAAAAATCCAGGCAGGTAGAAGTACATAAAGCCCTCCAAGCATCACCGATAAGCCAACCAAGTTCAAAGTTACACAGATCAGTCAGAAAGGATGGTGTTGGCTGTGTTTTTTGGATATAAAATAATGGACCATAACACTGTCTGTCTCAAAACTTTAGTAGTGACCTGTGTGTTACATCTAGTGGAAATGTGGACAACACCTATGAACATACTGAGGAACAGAAGGAGCCAATGCAAATGCTAGGTAAGTATCGTTTATATTTCTATTTATTTTAGACGTTATATAAAATAAAGTACCAAGGAGAAAGTAAGCATAAGAAAAAGTAGAATCGAGCTGTATTCCTGCTGAAAATGGGAGGTTGCATGTCAGGGTGCTTTAATTATCAACAGGAGAACAAGAAGAATAAACGCTGGAGAAATTAGCAGCCTCTGCTCCAGAGTCTCCTTTCTTCATACATCTCACCTTCTGCCTATCATCCTAGGTAAGATTTCTTTTTTCCTCCTAGTCAACACTCTCCCATCAGATTTTCTGCATTCATCAATTTGATAGAAAAATTATCCAACAATGTATGTCTTTTGTTTATTCTTTATTATTAGTTTGTAATTTTAAAAGTTATATCTTCCTGTCATTGTATTAGATTCTCTTCATGGAGAAGAAGGAAACACTTGTTTTTAGGCTTCCTGTTTGTATTGGTAATTCTCATTTTAAACATCTATAATTCTTCCTCAAAACTCACCTTATGAAAAAACACCCATTCTAAAACTAAAGAGGTTTTACTATATGCAGCGATGACTGAGGATGGAAGCATTTGGTTGATAATGACAGACACATTTAGAAGTTTATGACAGTGAGATGCAACACTGTTTGCACACACCCATTGTATATGTGTCTGTGTGTATGTAGGGGGAAGAGGTGGGTGAGATTGAAAGATCAGAAAATTCAGGAAGGTGAAGTGATGTTGGTGAAATTATTCCATGTCTAAAATGTATCCTACCTTTACTTGAATTAGGAATCCTGGGACATTAAATGATTATGAAATTTGAACTTGAAATTTTATGTGTTAAAGGTCTTGTGAGATAACAGTTATAAGCAATCTTTTATTCTCTACTGAACTAAGATGTGCCATGGGGGAATTTTGTCCATAATATTTTCCTAGGGAGCTGGAAATTTCTACTCGCTCTCGTACACTTTCTTACCCCAATCAAAAGTGTTAATCATAATACTTTAATTAATATGCATCATATGCTAAGAAAGTGCTTTATATAAATCAACTCACTATTCTTACCAAGTAAATTACAAGATAGTTCGGTGGTATAATTGCTTTATTTTTTGAAGGGATAGCAGAACAGACATAGAAATTTTAAATACATTACAGAAAATTACAGGGCAAGTCAGCATAAGGAATTAAACCCAGGGCTTTCCTGGGAAATACTGTTGCAAGCAGAGAAATAGTAAATTCACTTCTTAGAATAGAACCTCTGTCTCATTCATCCCTTCCTGCCTCACCACCTTTGGGGCCATGTTTGTAGCTCCTTGTCATATATGGGTCCCAGCTAGTAAATTTTTCATTCATTGTATTTTCCAGCTGTATAATTTCCAGTTTGTTCTTATTATACTTTTCAATTCCGTGTGGACATTTTTGTTTTTATTTTATTTTTAGCATATTATTTAATTCTTTGAATATATTTGTAGTAACTTCTTTGATGCTTTTTTTTCCAGCAAAACCAGTATCAGAACTCAGTGAGAGTCAGTTTCTATAGCTTGCTTTATATTTTGCTAAATATTGTTCATTCTTTTCTATCTGTATGTTTACTAATTTTGGGTTGAAAACTGTACCTTGCAAATACCATCACAGTGTCTCTGAATTCTGTACTATTCTTACAAGATATTTTATTTTTATTTACTTGCCTCTACTTAAATTGGAAAACTATCTTCTTTACAGGATGCAATTGTGTGTGTGTGTGTGTGTGTGTGTGTGTTCCTTTGGAGCTGTTCTCTGTTTTCTGTGTAATTTAGCAGTCAGCCAATGATCTGGGCAGGGGCTAAAGGCTATGACCAGGCATCTGGGGCCTTCGAGCCTTGGACCTCTGTCACTGGAGCTGTATGTGGCTGCATAAGGAATGGTGTGATGCAGCATGAAGGATGTAGCATGTTCTGAAGTCGCACTGGCGTTTCAAGTTTTGCTACCAAGTTCAGATCTCCTCCTCATATATGTAGCTTAGCAGCTAGCTGGGATTTAATGGCGAGTTTATGATGTCCGTGCTTCCAGCTTTCCCTCAATTCCCTCAATTCCAGCTTTCCGGCTTTCCGTGCTTCTGGCTTTCCCTCTTTCCCTCAATTCCGGCTTTCCCTCCTTCCGGTCCCTCTAGGACCTCACTGTTAAATTTCTTCCTGAAATGCCATTTGCCTAAACTGAAATCAAATTTATTCCTGTAAACCTGATTCTTATTATTTTACTTTATTTTATTTTTATTTTTTGAGACAGAGCCTCAAGCTGTCCCCTTGGGTAGAGTGCTGTGGCATCACAGCTCACAGCAACCTCCAATTCCTGGGCTCAAGCGAGTCTCCTGCCTCCGCCTCCCAAGTAGCTGGGACCACAGGCACCTGCCACAGTGCTCGGCTATTTTTTGGTTGCAGCTGTCATTGTTGTTTGGCAGCCCAGGCTGGATTCGAACCCGCCATCTTAGGTGTATGTGGCTGGCGCCTTAGCCACTTGAACCACAGGCACTGAGTCAGTAAACCTGATTCTTACTTAATTTTTGTCGTGTGTGTGTGTGTATGTGTGTGTTTTCTGTTTATTTTGAATCCGCCACTTTTAGCTTTCACCCTGACACTGAACCAAACCAGTATTATAAAACTGCTGGTTTGCATGCATAGTTCCAAATTCAGACACCATATGCTTCTGATAAAACTGGGGTTTTGCATCCTGAGTTAGAGAGAAATAGAAGGCCAGAGTCACACAAGTGTCTTACCTGGTACTGTACCAGTTTTATAGGAATACACCCCTCTCTGTTTCCATTGTATTCTGCTTAATACCCTGATTTGGTTATTTTTGACTTTGTTGTCCACTCTTATACCTTTCTTCTACATATGGAATTTCCCAAACGTTCTTCAGACTCCATTACTAGAAATATGTTATCCCAAATGCATTTATATAGAATTAATGTGCACAAATATGATTTAATAAAAAATAAAGTTCTACAAAGCTAATATAATGTTAATGAAACAGAAAAAAAAATACCAGTAGCCAAAATGGACAGTTGAGTATAAATAAAGTCGAGAAAATTTTGTAGAGAGATAAAAATTGTCAAAAAAAAAATAAAATAAAATAAATTGTCATTATTGTGATACATGTATGAATTACATAGTCTCTAGATATTTTTCAAAATTGAACAGCTAAAATGTATATATAACAGTATGTTCAAAGAATTTTGCCTTGTCCAAAGAGAGTTCTGACCTTTGTCCTTGGATTCTGAGACGTCACCTTTTAAAGTCTTGGGACTTTTTTAAGTGATAGGAATATTTTGTTTTTCATAGTAAGGCCCTGGTTAACACCTGATAGTCTAACAAAGTGACTTATGGAGGGTCCTTCGGGCCGCATGATAACAGGCTGCTAAGGAGGGAGGTGGTAGAGAGACTGAGTTCAGGTATGTGAACAATCAATCAATACATCATGTCCCCATAATGAAGCCCCAGTAAAAATTTTGGATACCATAGCTTGGATGAATTCCCTAGGAAGGCAATACTCCATTCATAATTGTCCCACACTAGAGCCGGACTATGATGTGTACTGAGGACAACAGGAATTTTGTATCTGGAATCCTCCCAGGAACCTCCCTTTGGCTGATTTAAGTGTATCCTTTCCCTGTAATAAGCCATAAGCTTGGCTATAATTCTCAATGAATTTTGTGATTCCTTCTGGCAAATTATTGAGCCTGAGAGTCATTTTTGGAACCTGTAGGAGATGCCAACATCTGTGCAAGATGATCTGCAGCTGAGGCATGGACCTTGGGCCATTCCTCCACAGGAGTTCCTTGTGGGAGGAGCCCGTGCCCTCAGCCCATAGTCATTGTTAATTTCTCCCCTCACCTGTGTTGTTCTGGCTCAATAAAAGGCTGGTGCAGCGGTTACTTGGGGCTAACCAGAAAGTAAGGGCTAGCCCGCCTTCTAGAAGCTTGTACTTCTAATCTGCTTCTCGCCTGGTTCCTTCCTGCGCTAACTGAGACCAGGCCCACAGGAGCCTGATGGGTCATGACATTTTGGCGTAGTCGGCAGGATATAGCAGGACACAATAGGACACCAGGGATGTGGACCAAAGCGTTCAACACCCAGATGTAGATGAGGCCTTTGGTAGACAGTGGAAGGAAGTCCAAAGGGAAACACCACTCAGGGAAAGTGGGACCTTTGGCCAATTTAGAAATTAAGAAACTGCGCTCAGAATAAGTAAGGTATATGATAAACTAAGCAAAGACATGGGTAACTTTCTGTTTGGGAAGTCACGAGAAGTAGAAACTGAGGAGGAAAGTGATGTTCAATCAGTATCTGAAAGCGAGGATAGTGAGGTTCAGTGGGAAACTGGACCTAAGAAAAATTGGGAAGCAAGAGCATATGATATGAATGAGCAAGTAATCACCGCTATGACCACTATGGCTGAACAAATTAAACGATTGGGAGATCAGATAGTCTCACTGTCAGAAATGCTAACTCAGAGCACCCCGTTTTGCCCTCAGCACCTCCCTATGTAAACGAACCACCTGTAACTTCTGTTATGCAGGCTGTATTAGA
>CAUYTI010040148.1:0-10248 GCA_963575145.1 Galago senegalensis
GGGCGCCTGTGGTCCCAGCTACTTGGGAGGCTGAGGCAAGAGACTCGCTTGAGCCCAGGAGTTGGAGGTTGCTGTGAGCTGTAATGCCACGGCACTCTACCCAGGGGGACAGCTTGAGGCTCTGTCTCAAAAAAAAAAAACTAGAAAGAAAATAAAGAAACTCAATGAATCACAAACCTTAGTTTAAAACAATGTGTCAATACCGGCTCCTCAGATGAGACAAAGGCACCACCCTGAGGTAAGATGTTACCAATGGGAGAAACTGAACATGTGGTTAAGTGGGAATTTTCTGTACTACCTGCAACTTTTCCATAAATCTAAAACTATTCTCAAGTAAAAGTTTTAATTTTTTTTTTTTGGCTATGTTAAGTGTTATAAAACACAACTGAAACTGAAGCAAACATAAAACTTACTGGCTTTGAGTAACTGCCAATGTCTAAGGGCTGATTTCGCATCAGCCCAGAGCCACTAAGAGGGTTCAGACGGCTTCAGCAGGTGTGTGTCCATTTGCTGCCTTCGTTCTGCTCTCCAGATGCTAACAACAGTCTTAGGTTTCATGCACAGACAGTTCTGCTGTAACATCTGTTTTGAACACACAAGTTTATTCCAAACTGACTGATATATTAAAGAACAAGCTGACCATAACATGATTTTACATTTGTTTACGCATGATTTCATCTGATGGAAGCACAAGGTAGGGTCAACAAACGTTTTCAGTAAAGGGCCAGATAATAAATATTTTAGGTTTTGTGAACCACATGGTCTCTGTTACAGCTACTCAGCCCTGCCCTTGTAGAAGGAGAGCAGCCACGGGCAGCAGCAAATGAACGGGCATGTTATTTCTAAGTAAGACTTTCCTTACCAAAACAAGCAAGGCAATTTGTCCACTTCGGAACTAAGAGAATGAACATGTATGACTATTACATATCTACAATAATCAGAAATAGTAAGTTGATTTTAAAAAAGAAAATTACATGCAGCTGCCCTAAGTCACTTAGGAACACTCAAAAGGGCACACACTTCCCAAGACAGTGAGCCACACCCATCCAACCCAGGGATCCAGCTTTCCCTCCCATCTCTGACCAGCCTCTTTCACCACTTCGGTTGCTCACCAGTTGCAGCCCTTTCCAACCGCAGTGGAATTTTCTGAATGCATGCACTTAAAAGGAGAAACCTCAAAGCAATGAAACAACAAACCAACGAACCAACCTCTACCTCTGGCCAAACTTAAAGAAAAAAAATTATTCAGGATTCTAATTCCCAGTCAACGAAAAGGTAAAAGCTTGTAACAACAAGGCAGGTGGGTACTGCAGGTTGGATTCTCCAGAAAGCAGACTAGGAAGCATTTGGCATGTACAATGTGTATGTAGCAAAGCTGGAGAGAACACCGGTAGTAAGGAGGAGAAGAAATCAGAACCGAGCACAGGAAAAGTTCTGCAGCATTAGAGACTCAAGAGAGCCAGGGCCAACCCCCAGGAAACACTAAAGTCAGCCTGGCCTTTAGAACTGGGCAGGGACAAGAGGGGCAGCCTTTCAGATTTCAAACTGAGATTATGCTCCTGAAAACTTGACAAAGGATTCATTAAATTATTTTTCCCTTTTATCTGGGGAACTATTTCAAATAGCTTGTTTCTTACCAGAAATAAAAACAAATTTCAATTCCATATACCTGGAGAAAAAAAAATAATAAAAAAAAAATTGCTTGAACCCAAGAGTTTGAGACCCATCCAAGCAAAAGCCAGACTCCATCTCTATCAAAAATAGAAAAATTAGCTGGATACAGCACCACATGCCTATAGTCCCAGATACAGTCCCAGAGGTTGAGGCAGGAGGATCATTTGAGACTAGAAGCTGGAGGCTGCAGTGAGCTATGATGATGCCACTGTACTACAGCCAGGAGAAAGAGCAATAGAAAGTGAAAGAGGGCTTGGCGCCTGTGGCTCAAGCAGCTAAGACGCCAGCCACATACACCTAAGGTGGCGGGTTTGAATCCCCAGCCCTGACCGGCCAAACAACAATGATGGCTGCAACCAAAAAATGGCCAGGCATTGTGGCGGGCGCTTGTGGTCCCAGCTACTTGGGAGGAGGAGGCAAGAGACTCGCTTGAGCCCAGGAGTTGGAGGTTGCTGTGAGCTGTGATGCCATGGCACTCTACCCAGAGGGACAGCTTGAGGCTCTGTCTAAAAAAAAAAGAAAGTGAAAGAGAGGAAAGAAGGGAGAGAGAAGGAAGAGAGGGGAGGAGAGAGAGAAAGGAGAGGGAAGAGGGGAGAGAGGGGAAAGAGAGGAGAGGGGAGTGAGGGGAGAGAGGCGGGAGAAAGGAGAGAGAGAAAGGAAAGAGAGGAAAGAGAGGAGAGAGAGGGGAGAGAGAAGAGAAGGAAGAGAGAGGGGAGGAGAAAGAGAAAGGAGAGGGAAGAGAGGAGGGAGAGGGGAGGGGGGAGAAAGGGGGGAGAAAAGAGAGGGGGGGAGAAAAGAGAGAGAGAAAGGAGAGAGAGGAGAGAGAGGGGAGCAGAGAGAGGAAGGAGAGGAGAGACAGAGGGGAGAGAAGAAAGAGAAGAAAAAAGAGTTATTCTTTATCCCTGATATTTAGATAGTGTGATTATCAATTATAAAAATGCTTAAACATTTACAAAGCGTATCTTTTCCTTCTTTAGTTAACTGGTTTTTATTTATTTATTTATTTATTTTTTTTTTTTTTGAGACAGAGCCTCAAGCCATCCCCCTGGGTAGAGTGCCATGGCTTCACTGCTCACAGCAACCTCCAAGCCCTGGGCTCAAGCGAGTCTCCTGCCTCAGCCTCCCAAGTAGCTGGGACCACAGGCACCTGCCACAACACCCGGCTATTTTTTGGTTGCAGCTGTCATTGTTGTTTGGTGGCCCGGGCTGGGGATTCGAACTCACCACCTTAGGTGTATGTGGCTGGCGCCTTAGCTGCTTGAGCCACAGGTGCCAAGCCAGGTAGGTGTTTTATTGAATTTAGGCTGAGCCACCTTTTCTGTAACTTTCCCAGTATTCCTATTCTCACAAACAGTGTACAGGAAAGTTGAAATCTATGCTTCATCTGTTCCCAAGATCTAGTATGTAATTACTGCTTCACAGGAAGCACCAAGGAGAATTAAAATTTGACACACCGGCAGAAACCACATTCTCAGGCAATCTCTCAAACTAGCTGGTCATAGTCTCCATTTTTCTGGCCCAGATATATCATTTCTCTAGTAATTTTTAAACTTTTCTAACTTTTCATAGGTAACTTCCATAACATCAGCACATCACTGAGTTTCTCGCACCATGTGTTCACAGGTCAGAACACAGCTTTATCTCCTGCCACACAGTAATTCTGTCTCCCAAAGCAAAAAAAGAAGATAGAGCTATGTTCCAACTCAAAAATAAAAAGAACCTAAAATCTAGAGATTATTAATTCATGTTAACTACCTCCCCTACATCCGCGACATTCATTCTTAATCCCACAATACTTCGTCTGCCAGTCTTCAGAGGGATGCAAAACGATTCTGTCACAAAAAATGAAACCAGGCAATCCGTTTTTAAACACATCTCATTACCCTGAAGTTCACGGACAAATAGTAAAAAAAATCATCATATTTTGGGCAAAGGAGGTTTCTGAAACTGTAACACTTGTATAAAATGCTTTTAAAAAAAAAGTTAAAAAAAACAAACCAGGTAAATCAGGTCATTTAACAATGAAATATGTTTCTCCTACACATCAACATTCTTTAGAATGGATTCACCTTTTTTTTTGGACACACGTAGTCTCACTCGTCGCCCTGGATAGAGTGCCATGGTGTTATCATAGTTCACAGAAACCTCAAACTCTTGGGCTCAAGCAATCCTCCTGCCTCAGTCTCCCAAGTAGCTAGGGCTACAGGCACCTGCCACACACCTTGCTAATTTGTCTATTTTTAGTAGAGACTGGGTCTCACTCTTGCTCAGGCTGGTCTCGAATTCCTGAGCTAAAGCCATCCACCTGCCTTGGCCTGCAAAACAAAGCATCCATATGGTCCCAGATTAGGAGTTTTTCTGACTAAGTACAAAGATAAGTGAATAAGCTTTGAAAATGGAAAAATTATTCCAGCTTTAATGACACAGAAGGTCAAAAAACAAAAGGTCACATTTCACTTATAGACAAAACAAAAAATGTCACTTTCACCATGGCTTTGTAACTCAGAAATGTGTGCAGTATTCTCAAGAGGAAAGCCCAAATGTTATTAATACTTTCTGCTTAAAAGCAGAGAAATGTATCATATGCCAACAAAAGTTTAAAGTAAGTGTTATAAAAAGAATACTGGGGGGTCATTTTCAAAACCAGCACAGAAAGACAGAAGTTAAGTGTAAGGTAAAAGCTCCATTAGGATGACCCATAAGCTACTCTCCAGCTAAAACAAGCCCACTGCAGACACTCAGCAGGAATGAAGCTGTGAATGCCGGCCTAGTGTAATTGTAACCTCCCCCATCTTTCATACTCAACTACTTTGCTTTTAATGCAAATAGCAAAAGTTATCAATATAACCAACAGATAAAGAAATTATTGTGGAGATCTAAATCTTAAAAATGCCCAAACACAAGTATATATTCTCCCAATAAAAGAGAATACATATTTAAATTTTAACTTTGCCACAGTCAAGTTTTATCAACATGAAAAGATTATGAATTCCTGGCCCATAGCTCAGCGGATAGGGTGCTGGCCACATGCCCAAGGGCTAGTGGCTTCGAACTCAGCCAGGGCCTGCTAAACAACAATGACAATTGCAAAAAATAAAAAAATACATACCCAGGCGTTGTGGCAGGCATCTGTAGTCCCAGCTACTGGGGGGAGGTCGAGGCAAGAGAATCTTTTAAGCCCAAGAAGAGAATTTTTAAGCCCAAGAATTTGAGGTTGCTGTGAACTATGACACCACAGCACTCTACGGAGGGCGACATAGTAAGACTGAGTCGCAAATTCCTCACTAAGCATATGTTTAAAATCTCCGACGTGATTCCTTTACAGGTTAAACCCTGATCGCTATTTTGTAGAGAATTTGTAATGGTAACATATTTGCTCCAAGTTCTACTTATCCATTTCTACAACTACTTAACACATTAGCACATTAGATTGAACTAAATGGTACAACTCTCAAGCCTAACTACATACTAAAATTAAGTGAGGAGCTTTTAAAACACCAGACTCTGAGACTCACTCACTAAATCACATTCTCTAAAGATAGACGGTGTCAGTATTTATTAGAAGTTTCCTCGGTGATCCTAACAGGAACCCATGTTTTAAAAGTGCCAACTCAGAAGATGCTACATACATTCTAATGAAGGAGAAAAGCTATTCAGAAAACAGAAATGAGAATGTCTACAAATTGAAGACAGGGATATTTTAGACACATAATTTTCTGTATGATATAAAGAAAATTGAAAAACTCTACTGTTCACAAAAGAAGAAAGAGATCTATACAAAAATATTAAGTCTTAAGGAGTCAAGTTTTCTGGGAGAGATAATCACCACATGCATTTTTAATTGTATAGAGCATGATTTTTAAACATCAGTAAGACATCACAAACTTCCATTTATTAGTAAATAACAAATTTAAAAGAAATAAAACATGAATTAGGCTTCTATACTGAAGAAGGTAGGCTGAAAATACAGTTTAATTTTGTTCCCTCACCAAGTCTGTGGTTGTCATTACTGTACACAAATGTTTGTTTTTACAGTAAAAGTCAAAGGCAGCAGAGACAGAGGAACCAACCCCAGCCCCAAGAGAGCTGCAGAAGCTCTGGGACCCTCTGCAACTCATCATGCAGCAACAACACTTGAAAGATGAGGAACAAGAGTAAGCAGGAGAGTCCACTGAGTAGAGGACCAGCAGGGCTCCAGGAGAGCCTCCGGCCACAGCTCCGGCTCTTACCGGCTGGGCTAGTGGGGCCGTGTTTCCGAATTCCATTTCTCTCTGTTGCTCCTAGATGCGTCCACAGTGTGTAACTGGAGACGCTGGCTTCTTCTCTTTTGTTCCATGACCCCATTGAGTCACTGGCTCTCTTTACTCTGGGACATCATGCGTATGTATTTTCAGGACCCGAGGCATCCTATTGATAGGCATTGTGGAGAAAAAGGATACCCGGGAAAAGTAAGGTCTGAGAGAACAAAAGTCTTCTCACAGAAGCCTTCAGGACACACCTACAAGTCCTCCCTGTGGTGGTGACTCAGCCCTTAGGAATTTGTAGACACTTAGCTTCCTGGGACCTTGAAACTAATGCTCCCTCCACTGCTATAAAAACTGGCACCATCTTCTCTAGCTTGATTCAAACTGTCCAATGAGAAGGGCACCCATGGATGAAGAACCTTTGACTAGAGATAAAAGGGAAAAGACAGAGCCAGTCGGGGAGCGTGGCCATTTTTGGACTCTCGTCCCCATGGCTCCACTGGCTGGAATCAAGCCCTCCCTCGTTTAACCCAGATGTTTGGGTGTTCCTTCCCTTCATCAGGCCTCCTCTTCTCACGAAAGTGGGACCAACTTCATCTGAAATACTGACAATTACAGCCACCACTGGAGCTTACTGAGTGGCACAGGGAATGAATGACGTCATCAGAAGTACTCATTTACCTTTAATACTGATCAAAGCTAAGTAGTGGTGGTTTCTTTTTTTGAAGATTTTTGCTACTCTACATCATATTCCCTTATGCTACCATGAGGTGAACCTACAAGTTACAGACTTCTCAAAGAAGGCACATCTTACAATGCGGTGACTTAGTTGGTCAAGTTTACCAGCAAGTCCACAAAGCTGCTGCCTTAGTCTTCTCTCCAGTATGCACGACCAGACAGATGACAAACTTCCCAAGGACACACCAGTGCTAAGCGAAAGCCAGACCTAGGCTCGGCGCCTATGGCTCAACCGGCTAAGGCGCCAGCCACATACACCTAAGGTGGTGGGTTCGAATCCCCAGCCCGGACCCGCCAAACAACAATGATGGCTGCAACCAAAAAATGACCGGGTGTTGTGGCGGGCACCTGTGGTCCCAGCTACTTGGGAGGTGTAGGCAGGAGACTCGCTTGAGCCCAGGAGTTGGAGGTTGCTGTGAGCTGTAATGCCATGGCACTCTACCCAAGGGGACAGCTTGGGGCTCTGTCTAAAAAAAAAAAAAAAAAAAAAAAAAAAGAAAGCCAGACCTAGATCTTGATCTTTTCATTCCAAATTCTATGCTTGCCTACACTAAAAGACACAGGAAATTTCCTTTAAGCAGCAATATACCCTAAATTTTTTGACATATTGAGTATAAAAATGTTCAACAAAAAGAAATTTCTGCAAGGTCCAGAAAGTCTATAACCAGGGAATAAACCAATACAACAAAAAGGAGAAATGGAAGATAGTTATCTTCCTTTCTAATTTTCAAAGACTCACACTGAAATACACATTGAGGAAATATGCTGTCGCTCTTCTCATTCACAACCTAATGTTTTATAGGTTTGGATGCAATCTCTTTGGCAACTGATTCTATGCAAAACATTTCATCTGCACCTTCCTTTAACAATCTAGTAGTATGATGCTTCTGTGCAAACTTTAATGTCAAACAAATTACATGAGGATCTTGTTAAAATGCAGATTCTGACTCAGTACGGTTGGAGTGGGAAGATTCTGTATTTCTTTTTTTTCTGCAGTTTTTGGCCGGAGCTGGGTTTGAATCCACCACCTCCGGCATATGGGGCCAGCGCCTTACTCCTTTGAACCACAGACGCTGCCCAAAGATTCTGTGTTTCTAATAAAAACTCAGGGATATTTCAGTAGCCCCTTAAATAGCAAAGGTCTAGTGCAGTTCTGTGTTGTCCCATAGAGGTAATGGAAGTCACATATATTATTATAAATTTCTTAGCCACATTAATGAAACTTTTAAAAATAGGTAAAATTTTCAGTATATATTTTATGTAATCTATTATAGCCAAACCATTATCATTTCAATACATAATCAGCACTTCAAACTTAGTATTTTACATTGCTTTATCATATGATTCTTTGAAACTCAGTTTGAATTTTCTACTTACAATACCCATCTTCATCCAGAATAGCAACATGCCCAGCGCTCAGTAACCACGTACAGCTAACTGCTGCTTTCCTAACAGAGCAGGCCTGGCCCATTGAACTGTAGGTGTTCTGTTCCTCTAGCTTGCTCAAATTGTTTAAAGGGTTCAAAATGTAGCATCAGCCAACTACACAGAGTTCAGCATTAATCTGCAGTATTGGCACAACAGAAGAGTGTTTCTGTTTGTTTTCATCCTGGCCATTCATGAGTGAGTGCTGAAGCACAAGGAAGGACATAAAAAGCTTTCAGGCCACAGGGGAAGAGGAGGCGGAAGGCAGGGAAACGGCAGCATGGACGGTGGGAAAAGAGACACTGAACACATTTTTAAGACACAATTTAGGAAAAAAGTAGGAAAGATAACTGCTTTTTTCTTATGAATACAGATGTTTTGCCTTTTTAAAAAATCTAAAGTAAGGATTCAGTTTAGATACCAATTTAAGTATCATTCATTTTTTAAAAAATAGCCGCAGAAGTAAAGGATAGTTGATGCACAACAAAACCCAAAGTGAATTCAACTCTCCTATCAAAGACAGCCAAATGGGCTTCTCTACACCAGGGTTTTAGATAAATGAAGTCTCTCATGCTTGCCAGAAACGAAGTTTCAAGCAAAGAATGAATCAGCTTGGCACCTGCCCATATATGTCACCAAATCACATTTTGATACTATCTTAAAAGTTTAAAGGACAGTAACAGGAATGTCATGCCTTAGATCTAAGATCTTTATCCATCATGAATTGATTTTTATGACTGGTTAGAGGTACAGGCCCTGTTTCATTCTCTAACATGTGGCTATCCAATTCTTCCAACACCATTTTCGAACGGGGCTTCTTTTCCCTGGTATATGTTATATACTTTGTCAAAGGTAAGCTGGCTCTACGTGGTTCTTTGGCTGGGTTCTCTGTTCTGTTCCACTGGTCTCTGTCTCCATTTTCATGCCAATACCATGTTGTTACCATAACTTACAGTTTGAAGTCTGGTCACACGATGCCTCCAGATTTATTCTTTTCACTTAAGATTGCTTTGGCTGTTTGGGATCCCTTCAGATTATTTTTTCTAGATCTGTGAAATATGATATTGGTATTTTGACGGGGATTGCACTGAACTTGTCAATCATTTTGGATAGCACGGACATTTTAATAATGTTGATTCTACAGGCCACGAACATGGTACCTTTTCCATTTGTTCTTGTCATCTGCAATTTTTTTCCTCGGTATTTTGTAGTTCTCTTTGTAGAGATCTTTTACCTCCTTGACTGTAATATATTCCTAGGTATTCTATTTTTGTGTGGCTACTGTGAAGAGTATTGAGCGGTGATTTTCAACTCGTACGCCAAGAGAAAATCCTCAGTGTGCCATGAAAATATTTAAAGAACATTAAATTATTTTCAAAAGAAGTTCAAAGCACAGTAAGTATGTTCTTTTTTATTTTGCTCAACATAATTTCAGTGTGCCACAGAAGTTTAACTATAGGTTCAGGTGTGCCATGAGATGAAGTCTGAAAAACACTGGTATAGCATCTTGTGAGCTATCACATCATTCACCAGACAAACAGGAAACAGATCAGTCAATATTTAAGCCCCATGTTTTCTACATAATGTGGGGACTTTATAAAAATCTAAACTCTAAAGTATATTTTTTTTAATTAAATGATAGCTGCAATCATGGGGTACAGTGTGGACTAAAGTATATTTTAAAGAACACAGGCCAGGTATGGTGGACCTCACCTCTAATTCCAACACTCTGGGAGGCCAAGTTGGGAGAATCCCTCGGAGGCAAAAGTTTGAAGGTAGCCTGGGCACCACAGCAAACCCCGTCTCTACAACAGTTAACACATGAGCCAGGCAGAGGGTGGCCTGGGCACCACAGCAAACCCCATCTCTACAACAGTTAACACATGAGCCAGGCATGAGAGTGGCCTGGGCACCACAGCAAACCCTGTTTCTACAACAGTTAACACATGAGCCAGGCATGAGGGTGGCCTGGGCACCACAGCAAACCCTGTTTCTACAACAGTTAACACATGAGCCAGGCATGAGGGTGGCCTGGGCACCACAGCAAACCCCGTCTCTACAACAGTTAACACATGAGCCAGGCATGAGGGTGGCCTGGGCAACACAGCAAACCCCGTATCTACAACAGGTAACTCAGGAGCCAGGCGTGCGGGTGGCGGGGGCTACA
>CAUYTI010040151.1:0-33141 GCA_963575145.1 Galago senegalensis
GACCCACCAAACAACAATGACAGCTGCAACCAAAAAATAGCCGGGCGTTGTGGCGGGCGCCTGTGGTCCCAGCTACTTGGGAGGCAGAGGCAAGAGACTCACTTGAGCCCAGGAGTTGGAGGTTGCTGTGAGCTGTAATGCCACGGCACTCTACTCAGGGGGACAGCTTGAGGCTCTGTCTCAAAAAAAAAAAAAAAAGAAAAGAAAAGATTTCCCTCAGAAGAAAGAAATTCAGCTGCCATCTGGGGCACTTGTCCCTCAAAGCTTCAGGAAAACTCAGGTTTTACCTGGAGTTCTATAGATTTCTGTTAGTTATCAAAGGTTCATGTGATGCCTGTGGTTTTTGCCTCTGTATTCAAGCATATGGTTTCTGTAAGAAATTTACACATGAATGTTGTGGGAGTTAGTAGAGTTAGTAGATTGTAAGGTTAGAGACGGAATGGGGCGCATCTTGGGCAAGCGGCTCTGTAGCGTCTCATCAGCTCTGCTTGCCCTCTGCTCTTTCTACCTCTGCCGTTCACTGCCTTGGTCCAAACGTTGCTCCTTCGGTTATGTAATACAATTCATCATTGCTCAGCTCCAACCCTTACATTTCCATTCTTAGAAATATGGAAGCACACAGCAGATGGATTTTTGTTTCTCAGACTTCTGGTTCAACCCTTTTTAGGAAACAGGTGGGATTATAAATTACAAGATTGTTTTTTCTGTAAATGCAGAGAAACTTCTGTAAGTTGACCACCCAAGGGAATGTAACAAGCTGGTCAGCAAACGGAGGTGGTCAACAGAAGAAACTAGGCCTGCTCTACTCATGCACATGTGGTGCGTGTCCAGTCTATGAAAATTAGGTCAGCATAAGGAGGTGGGCAGTGTAGAGGGGTGGTCAGCTGTGGAGGTTCTCCCATTATCTGATACTATCCATTGTTGAAACTGGATTATTTCCTAAATTAATATCTATAAATATTAAAATTTATATTATTATTTCCAATATTGCAGGTATTAAACCGTGTGTGGCTGATGTTTTATTTGAATAGGAACCAGGAAAAATAAATCAAAATTTCATTTTGCATGATATGTGCTTATTTGATTTCGCTTTTGTGCATGTTAAAAAAAAAGGGTACAGTTGGTCTTCAAAAGGTTGGGATATTATGAAATAGGTTTTTTTATGGAGGGAGTTGTGTGAGTATTTCTTAAAAATTGTATGGCCCTCCTGCTTTTCAGAAGTAATTTTAAGTGTGCTTCAGATTTTGTTATCTCCTTTGGAAAATGCTGACATTATAAATTAAATTTCCTAAGGAGAATTCTAGCACGTTTTCGATTTGTACCACATTTGTCTCTAAGGGATCGCTTTCCTCGTGGTGAGACAGAACATTTCGACAACCTCTATTTCCTCTATTTTATTTTCTAAAATATTTAAAGGACCAAAAACAGTTTAGTGTTGCCAGAGGTAGCCTACTGAAACCATAACCCATTTTTAAAAGTCATAAAATAATGGGAATATACTTCAGTTTAAAACTGAATTTAAAAAACAACTGGCCTGTTAATGAATGTCTCAGCCCTTTTTCATTCATTTTTTTTTCAATCAACAAGTATTTATTGAATGCCTTAATGGATGGGGGCTATTGTCTGCCCAGTGAAAATGAAAATATTTTATTTCATTTAGTATAATTTTAAAATACTTACGTATATTTAATTATGGTAGTTTTAAAGTATATTTAATTATAGTAGTTTCTCTTGGGTATAAATAAGATATATTTAAAAGTCTTTTTTATGTATTTATCAGAATTTTCAATGACTTTTTTCTTTTTGGTTATTCTGTTAAAGGAATATGGTTGAAAATTAGCAGTGTGTAATCATTTAAGATGAGATGCTGGGGAAAAAATTCCTTTTTTCATTTTATTCTTTTTTTTTTTTTTTAGATTAATCGCATGCTTGTTAAATGAACTTTATTGTGTCATGTGTTATGCTAAGCCAATATCACATACTTCTGTGGTGGTTTAAAAATAGTCATGAGCATTTCTCTCTCTCTTTCTCTTCTAGAAAGATCATTGCCCCACTTGTTACTCGTCATGGAAAACTGTGGTCTAACTTCTGGGGAGCATTGAGTCCTGATGGTTACTATGCCCGATCAGAAGATTATGTGGATATTGTTCAAGGGAACAGAATGTAAGTTGCTTGATTCATCTTTTAACATAAAATAGAATAATCTAAAGATATATATGACTTGAAAGTTTTTTGGCATTGATCTCTTTTCTTTATATTTAATGGAAATTTGGGATTGAGAATTTGAAGACTGCTTAGAATCCAGAAATACTTGTATGAAACTACTGTTTTAAGAAAATTGCTTTTAAAGTTATTTAAAACAGAATATTATGTTCTAATAATATAGAACAGAATGTTATGTTCTAACAACTAAGAGGTAATAGGCAAAACTGACAAGTAGATGCTAACCTTACATTGAAGTTTACCTATAAAGACTGTGATTTATCTCCTAAATGTCATAAAAATATAGCATATGCCAATCTCATATATATATATGTCAAATGTCATTAACTACATCTGTGTGTTTATTCAGTAATTTATATAAACAAAATTTAAAGACGTAAAACACATTTATTTTAAAAACATACAATCTAAAATTGTATTCGTGATATTTTGGAATACCTTTATTTCAGAGGAGTATGGAATGTACCATACATGGCTAATGTGTACTTAATTAAAGGAAAGACACTGCGCTCAGAGATGAATGAGAGGAACTATTTTGTTCGTGATAAATTGGATCCTGATATGGCTCTTTGCCGAAATGCTAGAGAAATGGTAAGATGCACAGTGATGGCTCGCTTGGATGTTTTTATGAGATGGCTTGCTTTATCAGTTGGTGTGTCGTTGTGTTTTGATACTTTTTTTCTTTCTCATTTGTAAATACTAGCCAATTTTTTTGGTTCTGTGCTGAAAATTTAGGAGCAATTTTGGAGAATAATTTGTGAACATCAATCTATAGAAATGATTTGAAAAATGCTAGTTTGGGTGATTCATAAGCAACCTAGGAGGATAGAATAATAAAGATGGAATTGTTACAAATTAGCTTTGCTTTTTAAAGAACATATCTTGTATTTGAAATTCTACAATAAAAACTTGACCTAATTAAAATTAATTAGGTAAATCCTGGGTACAATGATTATTACAATGTCCATATATTCTTTAAGTAGGTATACTTTGTATCATTATTAACTTCACATTCTTAAAAAGCAAGTTAATTACCACTAAACCAGAAGAAGGTTTGAAATATGTAGTATATTTAATCCATGTGAAAAACTGATGATACATTCTTGTTCTACAAATATACTTTCATTATAAAACTGACATGAATTTAGCAAATAAATTGTTCTTGAAGGTTAATAAATATGTTTTAAAACATATTTATATGATTTTCTATTTTAGAAAAGATTGGGTTGTTTCATTTTAAAATACACGTAAGCAATTGTGATTTTTGGAAAAATCCGAAAAGTTGGCAAGTATTTTTTTCGTAGTTTAACAAGGCATGTGTTGTTTGAATATGTCTGTTTTTCCTACACACCTATGCACATTGTTATTATCGAATATCTTCAGTACCTGTGATTGTATTTTGTGCTCATGTTTGGCTAATTTGACTTGACAGCGCATCCTGGAATGGCCTCTCTTACTCATTTTTCCCTTCGTCTTATTTTGTGTCTAATGTAAGTTCTCCTCCGGAATGAGCTTGGACTCACGTCTGACCACACACACACACACGGAATGAAAGGGCTGGAGACGTTTCTCTCTGTGCTCAAAGCTTTGCTTGTTCTGCATGTTGTCTGTGGAGGACATTTCAGAATGTCAGCCTTTGATCAAGAGCTGCTATTTTTATTTACCAAAAAATACCTGAGAGAATGAGTGTTCAGGTCAACTTACCCAATGCTTCTCTTCATTTTAGACTTTACAAAGGGAAAAAGACTCCCCTACTCCGGAAACATTCCAAATGCTCAGCCCCCCAAAGGTGTTACTTTTATTTATTTTTATTTATTTTTGTTTATTTAATCAATATGATATATTGCCTAGTATTAAAGTTTAAGGGCCTTCTTTGCATTTAGTGTGGCAAAATGTTGGTGTTCATGGGATAGTAATATCTTGTGTGTTGGTGTGTGTGTATTTTGTGTGACTTAGGAGTGTGCATTGTGTGACTGTTAGCCCTTGGTACTTTGGGGTGATTTACATTTTTGCAATTGGCAAGTGAGAAAGTTAAACCCAAGTTCCTTTTGTTCATATTTTTTTCTTTTTTTTTTTCAAAGGGCAAGAAGGGGTAGTCGTAGGCATAAAGTACATCTTGATTAAAATGAGGTTTGGGTCCTCTTCATGGATTTACCATGTTAATCACTAACCATTTTACCATTAAAGCAGGTACAAAAAGAACCTTACCTCAGTGGTGTTGCCACATTTATTTGGTTTAGGAAAAGGATATAAGACTGGCTTTCTTTAGTTGCATTTATAATGAATACACAACTATTTCTGTGTTCAGTATTTAAATATTAAAACAATAAAAGAATGAAATAGCCTGATG
Source organism: Galago senegalensis (assembly GCA_963575145.1). Taxonomy (NCBI): domain Eukaryota; kingdom Metazoa; phylum Chordata; class Mammalia; order Primates; family Galagidae; genus Galago; species Galago senegalensis. Next base: position 4,574 of record CAUYTI010040151.1, read on the forward strand.
AAATACTCCTGACACTTTGAATTCCTGTTTCAATATGTAACTTTTTCTTCTTTGAAAGGGAAAGAAGCCAAAAGAGGAATAATTTATTGTACTTTGGTGTCTCAAAAATGTTTTTGCTTTCAAACAGGAATTTTTTTCCCGATGTCTACATCTAGGATCAATGAGAAAGGGACAAAAACAGTCCAGGCTTCTTTTTTTCAGTTGAGTGTCAGTGCTATCTAATAGTTTTGTGTGGTGTCTGAACTCATTAATGACAATTGTATTTCTTTTATTTTAAATCATGCATGTTTTTTATGAAAAGTAAAAAATGCATGTTCATAAATGAAACATAAAAATTGAAATTAATATCGTCTATATATTTTTCCTATAGTTAATTTTATTTTCAATATACCTCTAAGATTAACACTGATATTTTCTGGCATATAGGGTGTATTTATGTACATTTCTAATAGACATGAATTTGGAAGGCTCTTATCAACTGCTAATTACAACACTTCCCATTATAACAATGACCTCTGGCAGATTTTTGAAAATCCCGTGGTATGTATTTTATATTCACCTTCATTTATTATTTTCTTATAATTCTTAATGGATATAAAACGGTTCAGTAACGATATGAAAATATGGTAAGACATTTTTTAAAAGATGATGTAATGCATTTTATGACCTGTAGAGTAGATCTAAACTTGACCATGACCTTTTTTATTAAGACATATATTAGGTTTAATGGGAAGAATCATTAGTTTCTTTGCTCTCAATAATTTTTGTTTTATATGTTCAAATACACCCTCTCATTTTGAATCACAGTGTCAGAGTAATGTTTACAAATAGCTCACCTATGAAAATGTTTTGATTTAGTTTGGGAAAATACAGGCCATGTTATCACTTTTTTTTTTCTTTTTAGCAATTTTGTGACTGTATACTAAAGACACCAAAGATAGAGAAAATTGTAGAGTAAGCAGATTCAGCATATTACAAAATCTTAAATCGGATAAACTTTTTTCTTTAAAGTAAAATTTTTTTTTCATTTTTTAAAAAGTTAGAATCATACAGTAATTAGCTCCTTTTTTGTTTTACAGGAATCTCTTTTCATAAGTTGGCACATTTATTCAAGGGAAAATACTGTCCTACACAGTCATCCTTGTAACAGTGCTATGTACGATTTTTTTTCCCTGCCAGTGTCAATGTTTTTTAAATTACAAAGACTCAGTACGCCTGATGAGAATGTCTTTTATAGGAATAGTTGAGATCTAGTAATAGTAAATTTACTAGTCTCTGAATACGCTGTTGAATAGAAACAGAATATTATTTGACATTTTGTTGTTTTAAGGATATGTTCCTTTCAAGTTTGGCTGCATATCTTCATCTTTCACAGGAGTAGAGTTGAAAAGAAGCTTTTCTTAGAGCTGAAAGTGGAATTCCATATTTCCTTTTGGCACTGAACGCTTTGCATCTTGAGGGATAAAATTGTTTCCTTGGGTAATGCTAGCTTCTCTCTTAGATATCCTAAATTATACCCTAAATTGTAGACATTTGTAAGCATTTAAGTCTTTGCAGAGGAAGTAATGAAAATGTCAGAATGGAGTAGCAGTTGTTTTTCTTTTCTTTCTATGGCATTTTCGTCTCTTGTTTATACAGACATAAACAAGAAATACCATGTTTCCCTGAAAATAAGACCTACCCCAAAAATAAGCCTGAGCAGGATTCCTATGTGTTTATTAAATATAAGCCCTACCCTGATAATAAGACCTAGTGATGGGCATGTATCTATGCAGTGTATTGCATAGCCACGCCATGCATTTCAGTGTGGAGATAAGACAGCCCCTGAAAATAAGCCCTAGTGTGTCTTCTTGAGAAAAAATAAATATAAGACAGTGTCTTATTTTGGGGAAAACACAGTATATAAATATTGTCTTTATATATATTTTTATATATATATATATATTTGAAAATATATGAGGATATGAATGTTTTTGATATGTAGCTTGAGACTGTGCTATAAATGTGCCCATTACCCAAGTAGCATTTATTGTACCTGTTAAGTGGGTTTTGCCCCTCCCCTGCATCCCCCCACTAGATTTCCTAGAACTTTTACTTGCCTCTGTGTACTTGTGTGCCCGTTGGTTAGTTCTAATTTATTAGTGAGTACATGTGGTATTTGTTTTTGATTCTTGAGATACTTTGCTTAGAATACTCTTGTCCAGTTCCTCCCAAATTGCTGCAAAAGGCATTATATTTTTTTGTGGCTGACCATACTCCATGGTATACATACACCATATTTTGTTAATCCACTCATGAAAGCTTATTTGACAAGCCTCGTGAGGTAGAACCCATAGCAGAATACTTAGCAATTGTCTCATTATCGGATATTTTATCAAATAATGCAAGATCAGTTTGCCCAGTGATTTGAGAGGTGGTCTGAAATTTGGAAAATCTTATGGCTGATTATTTACTTTTGATTGTTTGCCATATTTTGAAACTATTGAATATTAGAGGAATTATATATTTTGATATATAATATTAAATTATATTAAATATTATTAAAATATAAAAATATGATTCTTATAATTATATGCTCTGTACAAATGAAATTTATTAAGAAATGTGTAGATAGCTTTGTCTGCTCCACATCAAAAATACCTGAGCTATAGAAAACTGAAATGAACAACTAAGAATGATGTACAAATTATCTTCATTGAACGTATTGGCCCTTTTGGTATCTATTATCAAAAGATATATTTCAGACAATTGTTTTTTGAAACATTTTTATTCTGACTATTGAGTCCATGCTTCAGTTTTTCCTCACTGGTGTATTATATTGTACTTTGTAGAGGTAAAATTAAGAAATTTGTTACAACATTCTAAATAAATGGAAGAGGAGAACTTTGTAGATATTTATGTTGCTCAAATTTTAATATATTTATATTTTGATAAATACTTCTATTTCAATAAAGCATTTGAGCTGGAAAAAGAATTCATGCCAGAGGTTGGTCAAAGAGAAGAATTAGGTTTATGAATTATTATGGAATGAAAAGAAATTATTTTTCAATATATGGCCCTATATTTTAAGTAAAAGAAATGAAAGTGTTAGTAACCCCATAATCATTCCTTCATATACATTAAATACTGAAATGAGTAGTGCTTGTGGTTCAAAGGAGTAGGCCGATGGCCGCATGTGCTGGAGATCTGGAAGTGGCAGGTTCAAACCCAGCCCTGGCCAAAAAACTGAAGGAAAAAAAAAACTGAAATGAAAGCAGAAATTTTAAATGCATTCAAAAAACTAAAAAGATTTTAGAATAGTTTACTGAAGTGGTAGTTTAAGTAAGAACCTACCTAGTTGGTTAATTCAGTACTTAACATTTTACTAATATTTGCTGGTTGGAATTTACTTACCTTTTACTTTTAAACACACACATATTTACCTACCCCGTAACCATCACCAACTTATGACAGTTCGACTAATGGTTTTTTGACTTTAAGATGTGTTTATTAGATTAACACTGCATTTTAAATGCATTTTCAACGTACAGTGAATTTACCAGGATGTAACTCTATTGTGAGTCAAGAAGCATTTGTAAACTATGCAAATCTAGTCAATGTAATCTTGTTCAAGTTTTAAAATCCCAAAGCATAAAATGCTATATAAATAAAAATATTGCGTTTCAGAGAATACTGTAGACATACACAGAATCAGGCAAAGATGAAAACATTTCCCTTATACTAAGTGTCCGACCAGAACAAAAAGTGACTTTACCATAAGGACATTTGCACTTGAACGTTTATAGCAGCTCGATTCACAATTGCAAAGATGTGGAAACACCCCAAGTGCCTGCCCATCAGCCCGTGAACAGATTAATAAACTGTGGCCTATGTATACCATGGGACATTATTCAGCCATGAAAACAGATGGAGACTTTGTGTCTTTTTGTATTTACCTGGATAAATTCAGAGAGCGTGCTCCTGAGTGAGTATCTCAAGAATGGAAATGCAAGCGTCCCATGTACTCAACAGACCAACAAGTACAGGCCCAAGTGAGGGAGAAACACAGTTAAATTCAAGAAAAGGGCAGGGGAGGTTGGGGTTGGTTAGTGTTCACCCAACAGGTGCAGTTAGGGATCCACTAACTTCAGTTAGGGCACACTTCTGGAGTGAAGCACTCAGCTACAACTCAGACTTTGGACTTTACCTTACAAATGCAAATAATGTGACCTAATCATATGGACCCTCATGTGAACTGACCTATTTTACTAGAGTTTCTGAAAATTCCTATGTTTCCCCTATACATAATCGTTTATGAATTGTTTAATTTCTAAAGTACATATACTTTATATTTTCCAGTGAAGTATGTATAGAATAGTTATTTGCTTTAATATGTACCGTTTTGTTTTGATAGGACTGGAAGGAAAAGTACATAAACCGTGATTATTCAAAGATTTTCACTGAAAGTATAGTTGAGCAGGTTTGTATCAATAGTTATTATGTTGTACAGAGCATTTTTGCTACATTTTCCAGAAAGCAGTATTTATTAATGCAATACTACTTTAGTGGAAGAGGTTGTGAAAACAGATAAACTATCCTTTAGGTTAAATTCATCTGACTTGGTTATTATACCAATTACAAAGCCTCGGGGATGATGTAGTTGTAAAAATGTTGCATGTTAAACACGGAGATTAACAATAATTTTAAGATCATGCTTCTTTAAAAAAGAAGGCTCCTAAGCGCCATAGCTTCCTGAAACCACTGAAAATAAGGAACCGTTGACGACTTTTTTTGTCAAAGTTATCATTGAAAGAAATTGGGCTTTCTTTCTAAAGAGTCTTTTCTCAGGTCTTTAAAAAAAATGACATTAGATTAGCATTTAAAACTATTGCTAATACATTATTTTCAAGTGGTACCATAATTTTAGGTACCATGAGAAAGAGATCTAGCACATACTACCAGTTGAAGATAATAGTCTTCTGGTCATTTAGAACTTTTTATTTTATATGTATCAAAAGAGCTGTTTTAGGCGACTAAGATGTTATGAGTCCTCTAATGTTGATGCCCTGTTTTATAGCCTTGTCCTGATGTCTTTTGGTTCCCCATATTTTCTGAAAAAGCCTGTGATGAATTGGTAGAAGAAATGGAGCATTATGGCCAGTGGTCAGGGGGAAAACATCATGTAAGTTGTAATTTTACACAAAGAATTAAAATATATGGGGTGGGGGTGAGGAGTAGATATTCCGAGAGCGCAGAGGAGATGTGTCTGAGTTCTAATCCTAAATGAGTGGATCAGCCTCGCTTATCAGGGAACCTCTGATTGTGGTCTGATTCTGCCATAACCTAATTATTTAACATGCAAGTCTTTTAATCTATCTTGTCCCCTTTTGCTCATTTATGTAATTACGCTGGATGGCTCTTAAGGCTATACTGGGCCTTACTGATGTTTTCTTTCCTTTCTCCTTTCCTTTCCTTTTCCTTTTTTTTTCTTCCCCTGAAACAGAGTCACACCCTGTCTCCCTGGGTAGAGTGCTATGGCATCTTCATAGCTCACAGTAATCTCAAACTCTTAGACTCAAGCAATCCTCTTGCCTTCGCCTCCAGGTAACTGGACTACAGGTGCCTGCCACTAAGCCCATCTAGTTTTTTTTTTTTTTTTTTCTATTTTTAATAGAGATGGGATCTTGCTCTTGCTCAGATTGGTCTCCAACTACTGAGCTCAAGCAATGCACAAGCCTTGACCTCTGCAAGTGCTAGGATTACAGGCGTAAGCCTGGCAGACCTCCTTTCTAAGGCCACTTTTTATACCCTGCATTTCCACAGCGAACTGTAGTAAGAATACTAGGACAAGCATCTGATTGTCAAACAGTATTTGGTGTCTAAACAGAGGAAGAAAGTCTATTTGCGAGCCTTTGGTGTCACTGAGTTTGCATTCACTTTCCTTGTTAAAGTCTTAGAAGAAGTTATCCTCAGAGAACCCACAGATGAGAAGTTATCCTCGAGAAGGATATTCTAGAATATCACTGCCATTATTTAGCCCAGGTAGCTAGCTGCTGACAGAGAAGGAGGTTCAAAGTATAAAGAAGAACTTGAAGTCAATAGCTTGTAGAATAATGAAAAGTGATCATTGAAAGACTTTGGGTGTCACAAAATAGAAATAAGAAATAGCAAGGACAACTTGTTTTCAGTGGTTGTAATCCAAAGATCAGAAATGGGGACTGCATACTCATGAAGCAGCTAAGATGCCTGAAGGGTCACTGACAGGTATTTTTGTCTTTTAGGGGGCCTTTGGGGGATTAGGAAGTCAGCTTTAGATACTTGATAATTAAACTTCACGCATACATTTACTAAGTAGGAAAGGAGTCTACTGACTGGCATGCTTTGCATCATCATTGGTACCTTTGCAAAGCCACGTTGCAAACGTTATTTTGAGTAGTTTTACAGTTGTAGCAGATGGCACACCGTAATTGTACAACTGTTATTTTTTATTGTCTATTACGATCTGCGTTTTAAAAAAAATACCATCATATAAATGTGAATTGGACATGGATTACACTTTATGATTTTTTAATTATAAAATTAAAACATGTATTATGTTTCTAGGATAGCCGTATATCTGGTGGCTATGAAAATGTCCCAACTGATGATATCCACATGAAGCAAGTTGGGCTGGAGAACGTGTGGCTTCATTTCATCCGGGAATTTATTGCACCGGTTACACTGAAGGTCTTTGCAGGCTATTACACAAAGGTTGTTATCCTCCCAGCCCTTCTGCCTGCTTCCTACTAATTTGTACACAAATGTGTTTCTTTTTATGTTTTTATTGATGAGCAAATCACCGGCTTCTCTTGCTTTCTCAGGGATTTGCACTCCTAAATTTCGTCGTGAAATACTCCCCTGACAGACAGCGTTCTCTCCGCCCACATCACGATGCCTCCACCTTCACCATTAACATCGCCCTGAATAACGTAGGGGAAGATTTTCAGGTAATCGTTATCCATTGTTTTAGATTTTTCCAAAAGAAATGTGCCATTATCAAATTGAGTTTTTACTTTAGGTTCTTTTGCTTGGATGTCATAATCTCAATTTTGTCACCGATTAAAAAATTAAAAGTGACAAGCCCATACATTTCTTTGTTTTAATTTTTTTAGGGAGGCGGATGCAAATTTCTAAGGTACAATTGCTCCATTGAATCGCCACGAAAAGGCTGGAGCTTCATGCATCCTGGGAGACTCACGCACTTGCATGAAGGACTTCCTGTTAAAAATGGAACGAGATACATTGCAGTGTCCTTCATAGATCCCTAAGTTAGTCTCTTCCCATTGAATTGGATTTCCTTTTCAGTGGATGACTGGCGTGAACATGTCTCTGAAGCGGTGCTGGAAAAGATGAGAAGAATATTTAAGTAACTTTGACAGGACAACTTCACTTCGGGCCAAACATTGGAAAACTTTCGATAAAAAAGTTGATATTTCTTAATATCTGCTCTGAGCCTTAAAACCTAGGTTGAAGAAGAAAAGAAAGAAAAAGTAAAAGAAAATATTTATTTCTACGCTTTATGTTCTGTGACAGTGATGACAATTTTATGAATTTGTTTCAAGCTGATAAAATATTCAGGTACAATACACACGTGACGAATAACACTAATGATATTTTCTTATTTATGAAAGCCTGGGAAGAATTTTTTTTTATCAACACGTAGACAAAATGAACGTAAATGAAAATTACAAGTCTCAAAACCTTGAAAATCTGATTCTAACTGACTTTGTGTGCAATTGTGTAAGTACATTCTGACCACCTACGCAGGTCTCAGTCACAGTAGTTACTAAGGGAACATAAAATACAATGTTTTCCTCAAGAAAATTAGGTCAGAACACAACAAGGAGCATATCCAGGGGAGCAAACATTTGTGTGTATAGTGTTAGACAGATTAGTTGACATCTGTGTGAGAAATGAAACCCTGTGTTTCTTCAGATGAGTCTTCCAAAGTGGACTGTATTAATTAGCTATTAGAGTTAGGAAGGCCTTTCCATTTCTTAAAGTAGATCAGGCATTGACTTATAAACAGCAAGTGTCCTTAAGTCAAAACAGGTTTTATTGTTTTGTTTCCTTTTGAAAAAAAAAAAGATAGAAAATAGTGGGAAAAAAAGAAAATTTCATTGAGATTAGTAGTGCATTTTATGATTTAGAAAAAAACTTTTTAAGCACTTGAATTTTGTATCAGGTCTGTAAAGTTGTTGAGTCTTGCTTCTTCCCTTTATCCTGTTTTTATTTCCTTTTTCTTTTTTTGGAGGAGGGTTTTTCACTTTTTACTCGTCCTGGAGTCATGTCCGCTGTATCCTTTCCTGTTTCTTTTTTGCCTTCCATCTAGGCCACTTTTTAAAAATTGTCCCCCCACCCCCCAGTGTGTTAACTTGATTTTTTACCATTTCCCTGAGTAAGGTTTAAGTATCCTTATTGTAGCTACTGTTTTTAATTTAAAGGTTAAACTTGAAAAGAAATTCTGAATCATGGTGCCAAAATTCATTTTCTAACACCGTGTGTTAGAATATTACGAAAAATAAAATAATTTAAAATAAGTTTTTGTTGTTCTCTTTATTATTGGTGATTTGTCTTTAATAAATATGTGAATTGAATAGTCTGAAGGAATATCTGGATATAAAGTCTGTGATGTTTTCATTTGATAGATTTAATGTTATTATATCTTATCAACACTATTGAATTATAAAATCGTCGTACTTGGGGAATTTGGGTTCTGTCTCTGTTCTCTCCTTCATGGCATTTAATACCCAAAGCAAATTCCTGCTATCCGTCAATTAGGGTAGTATTTTACTATACTTCATTGATGGTATTTGAAACGTGTAATAATACCCTGCCATGGTGTGTAAGCCAACCAATCAGAATAGACTCTGGCTATAAAAGTTCTACAGGCTAGGCCAGCTTAATGCCCCTTGAGCTACAGCTCAGAGGAAAGACATCTACCAGATACTGGTTCCTTTCAGTTACTATACATCAGTGGTCACCTATTATAAATATTTTTATCTTATACCATGTTTTTGGAAATTAAGGTAGTCAACGGAGTACATTTTTCTGTTCTGGCTCTAATCCCAGACTCTATGAAATAATATAAAATGTACCTTCAAAAATAATGATTCATAATTAGGGGAATTGAGAAAAATTTCCATAAGTAGATCAGAAAACTTGAAAAGCAGAAAACAAGTGGGATTGGACGGATGGAGAAAACTACAGCTTGAAGTCCACTCAGCAGAAGACTGTTCCAGGAACCATTTCTATTGTATGATTCATTTAATTCCATGGGCTATTAGAAAACTTCTCAAAAGAGTGAGACACATATACACACATGTACACATACCTGTATCTATATATCGATGCAGTCGACCTTTTGAACAATGTGGGGCTTAGGGGAACTGACCAATTGCAGTTGAAAATCCATGTATAACTTTTGACTTCTCAAAAACTTAACTGCTGATAGGCTCACGTGGACTGGAAGCCTTACCAATAACATAAGCAGCTGATTAACACATACTTTATATGTTAAATGTATTATATACTGCATTCTTTGAAGTAAGCTAGAGAAAAGAAAATGTCATTAAGAAAATATATTGACTGGTCATTAAGTGGGTCATCATAAAGGTCTTCATCTTCACTGTCTTCACGCTGAAGCAGGATGAGGAGAGGAGAAACAGGAGAGATTGGCTTTACTGCAATCTCAGAGATAGCACAGGCAGGAGGACAAGCCACAATCACATGGACCTGTGCTGTTCAAACCTGCCTTGTTTTAGGGTCAGCTGTGAGTCTCCAACAGTCAGATATGTCTAAGAGTTAGGTACCTGCAACAAAGTCACACTACTTAGAGGATAATGCCATTTATTTTTTGAAAACTCTGTAAAATTCAGAGGAGAACATACTGGGGACAGAGGTGTGGGATTATGGAAGAGTAAATGAGATTTATGCCTTTTATATTTTATACGTCTGTGTTCTTTCAGTCTTTTCCTATGGAAACATATTTGTGCATTAATTATTTAAAGGAAAAGACGGCAGAAGGAAGATGGGGGAACCACTCCTGTAATTAGAGCAAGTGAAAGTTGTAGGTGTCCGTAGTAACTCCACGTGTGTCTGCTCACACACAGGTTTATACATTACAAAGGGCTTTACATGTTCATAGGAGGCATTTGTTCAATTTCTAATGTACGTTTTTCCTAAGTGGTTCTGTCTATTGTCTAATTTTTGAAAACACTAGTAATTTACCTGTATTCATAACTTAAGAGGTCAAGTAACTGTGCAATAAAAACATGAGAAGAATAAATATGTGAGTTGAGTGGTCCAGCCACGTTCCAGGATCTCTTTACATAGGCCTCTATTTTCCTGTCTCTCATACGTACATCTTAATTCCCCTGCTTGCTAAACCCTGAAGCTTATATGACATGTTTAGAACTTGTCATTCTTTTGAAATAGGGAGTGGTTTATTCACCACAGCTCTTTAAGTTGCAGAAGAGCCCGACAGAATTCTTAGTTGCAGTTCAGAGTCAGTCTGTATGAGTAACTCTCTCTGACTTCATGTTGACTATTTTGGAAAATTAAAGTCTTTAAGACTTCATGAAAGCAGCTTTGTCAAACAGCACTATTTTCCTGTGGTCTTTTAGAATAGCAAGCTACAGACTTCTTTTAGAGTAACACTACGGAGAAAAATGAGGGAGAGAAAAATGGAGAGAAAAATGAGGGAACTATAGAGGTTCTTTAATGAAAACAATGGATTTTGGATTAAAACTAAGCAATACTGGAATAGAAAACTATACATTAGATGTGCTTTAAAAATTCAGAGTACTATACAACTAAATGATTTTGGTGAAAGGAATTGGAAAAATTGGGAAAGTGAGTTATAGTCTAGGTATTCTGTGAACTTTATAAACCTTATACTCCCTAACAGCATTTAAACAAATTTGAAACTTAAATTATATGTTTGTTTAAATTCTTAACACATTAAAATGTACTCGAAAACATTTGGAACTTTCTGACATGCTCTTGAGGGGATAGTAATGTCTATTTGCTGGTAATGTTTATTTGATGTTAGTTTGGTATGTTATTTTATCTTCCTTAAAAAGTGATTGATTAAATATCTGAATATTGGCAGGGTATGGTGGCTCACGCCTGTAATCTTTGCACTTTGGAAGGCTGAGGCACGTGGGTTGCTTGAGCTTGGGAGTTGGAGACCAGCCTGAGCAAGAGGGAGACGCTGTCCCTACTAAAAATAGACAAACTAGCCAGGTGCTGTGATGGGTGCCCAAGTCCCAGCTACTTGGGAGGCTAAGGCAAAAGGATTGCTTGAGTCCAAGAGTTCAGGGTTGCTGGGAGCTATGACGCTATAGCACTCTACCCAGGGTGACAGGGTGAGACCCTGTCTCAAAAACAAATCTCAATATTTATTATACTCTTTTGAAAATCGGAAAGACATTTCTGCCTATTTGACCATACAAAACACAAATAATCAATTTTAAGAATAATTTTAATAGATGAAATGGAAAAAATATTATGTATGCCATAAACAAAGAAAAGAAGTTCCTTTCAAATCATCTTCCCCCTAAAGGCAATTAAGGGATGGAGAAGAAGGAAGAGATTTTGTGTGAATTTGTATGGTTAATGAATGACTTTGTGCTAAAATAATTTTAAAAGACATTACTTTTAAAACTGGTTTAAACTGAGTAACTTCCTTTAGGGATTTAATGTGAGATGAGAGAAAAGTCCCTGGAGGTAATTACATAGTGATACATAATTCAAATTTATATTTGACAAAGCTCAGTAACTTTTAATGAGAACTGGACAAATTAAAAGGTAGTTTTCTGCTGAGCATAGAATAGGGGCTAGAGAAGGCAAAATAATGCATATCTGAAACGTGATAGCCTATTAAAGTTTGTTTTATCAAATTATTTTCATCTGTGTACATTGTTTACTTAGTGTATAATTCTTGCCAAATTGTGACATGACAGCCCCACCTTGTGGTCAAAACAAATAGCAACTAAGAGTCTAAATTTCAAGCAAAAAGCAAGAGCTTTAATTTTTTTGTTTTTCAATTATGCTTTCAAAATTTCTCCTAAAGGCTAATACAAATAAACATGATACATAGGGGATGAATTTTTCAGGAATTCTTTTGACACAATATTCTAAAAGAAAGAATTGTGATACCTTACTCTGAAATAAGGGGTAGCTTAGTGTGTTTTGTAGTTGACACGGATGAAATAATTTGTTTTCTATTCGTATCTATTTTGTAAACTGATAATCTATGTTTAATATGAAATATGTGTCTAGAATTGTAATCGAACATGAAAGTAGACTCAGTTACAAATGCTTTTTAAAACATTGGTTTGGATTAGACAAAATAGTGTACGAAATACTACAAGAACAATTCTATAGGGCCCTATTGTAAAAACAAAATGTTTAATCGCTGTGTAAAGCAATTTTTTTTTTATTACTACAGAGCTGGTAAATGCAATAATCAGGATAAGGTTCCGATGGTACAAAGATTTGGGTGATTGGGGCACGGTGAAAATTATAATCTCTGTTTTGTCATTTTGAAGATTAATGGCATTGTTCCTGCTGAAGTTGTTGACAAGAGATGTGCTAAAGAGTTCTAATCTATGGCAGCCTTGGAATATTCAAATGCTGAAGACACATCCTTCCAATCACTCTTGCCCTCTTTGGGTCATGGTGTGTCCTGGCTGTTTGACTGAATCAAGGGGCTCCCCAGTCAGCTAAGTCTAGAGTAGTATCATCCCAGGACAGCTTTCCCCTTGATTTTCTGTGAGCCATGTAGAGAGGGAATTCAAAATTATGTCCTATTGCAATAATTTATACTTAGGAGAACAAGGCTCCAAAGATGGTCCTCAAAGAACCTTACCTCTCAGGATTCATACCTTTATATAGTTTTTCTCCTAAACTGAATCCAGAGGCCCCACTTTGACCAATACAGTGGAGTAGCAGTGACTCCACACAACTTCCAAATTGAGTTACAAGAAGCTTTGTGGCTTTGACCTTCACTCTTAGGGCATTCTTTCTAGAATCCAGGTGTCCTATGTGCAGAGCCTTGGCCACATGGAAAGGCCCCACGCAGGTGCTCTGGCTGAAAACTAAATCTGACATCCTACCTCAGCTTCCACCACAGGAGGGAATTATTTTGATATTAAACCTAGTCAACCATGCAGATAATATAGTCTTTCTCAACATTTATTTGCAACTACTTGAGACCGCAAATCTCCACCACCTAATTGAACCCAGACAATCCATAGAGCTATGAGAAATAATGACAATTTATTGTTGTCACTAAATTTCCATGTGGTTTATTACACAGAAGTACATAACTGAAACAATTGCATGTACAGCAAAAATTTAATAGGTCCTCTTCCTTGAGTGCTTCCACATGCTGGAGTACTTACTTTCATTCTCCTCAGGGAGGCCTTGGGGCAAAGACTGGGACTTACTTTGTCTTTTCAGTTCTAGACCCTGTTACACAGTCTGGCAGTTACTAGGTAATTGTGTGTGGATGAGTAATTGGGAGTTGGTTTTATGTCTGACATTTTGTTGTATTTGAATCAAAATGATCTCTGAGGGCAAACAGGAGATTTGAATTTAACAGGTAGACAAATAAAAGTAAATCCATGTGTACATAGTGTTTAGTTATAATGTGTAAAGACTTGAGAAAGATTGAACAGTTTGCATAAGTGGGTGTGTAAGTAGCCCCAACTTGGATAGAGTAATGTACTAAGACATCACTAATAGAAACTGCTGCCACTGTTATCATCAGCATTCTGGGCCAAAGGGCTGAGACAGGGTGTGGTCAGTTTATAAGTAACTTGCTTAGTGTTGTGTATTCAACTTTTAATAAATATTTTGAATGGAATGAATTTGTTTTTACACATCTTAAGACGCTGTTTTAAAAAATCTTTTAAAAAGTGTTATGTCTGTATGTTGAGCAAAAACTTTATATTTTATCCTCCAACTTGAAAAAATAGTTTTAGAATAGAAACATATGAAGATGGGGAATTTTCACATCCCAAGGAGAGGGTAGCCTTGATGTGTGTTGAGAGTGGAACCACTGTTGTTGCCATGGTTACAGATCCCATTGCTCATTGGGGGGGGGAACTGTTGATTTTGCACACATATTCTTTTAACATCTATGTTTTACATATGTGGTAAATAATAGAATTAAATCTTTATAATGTCAAAATTATGGACTTGTATGACTTTGTTCAAAAAATGAAGTATTTAGGAGACCGGGGTGATGCTGGGGGAGGGACAGAATTTAGGAATTCTTGACTGCATGTTTGAGGAAGGTAGACTTGGGAAACATAATTTTATTTTTGCATAAGTACAGAAGAGATATTTTAAACTTCTTAAAATTGGTAAATGGCCTGTCTGAGACAGGTGAGAGGTAAAAAGTGTGTGAAGAATAAAGAAGAATTCCAGTGTGTGAAGTAATAAGGAAGACTTGAGAGACAGCAAGGAAGTTCACGAGTTGTAATCAGTCTAACTGAAGCACGTAGACCCACATCGAACTTGGAATTGATCAGAGGGGTTATATCTACTAATTCGGGACGTTTGTTTGGCATTAAGATTATTATTTGGGGGCAGAATAGTGTCTGCACTGTCTTTTACACAGTTACATCCTTTACCATACTCTCTTGCAAATATTTAATCACATGTTACACTGTTCTTTAAAGTCTAACGTGAGGACAGAGTAACATTGCAGAATATGCACTTGTCTGCACACTGGGGCAGGGTTTGTATCCATGCTCAGATGTGTCTCCCTGAATCCTAATCTGTAATGATAGTTTACTTTGTGTCTCCCTGAATCCTACTCTGTAATGATAGTTTACTCTGTAATGGTTACATGTGTTGCTCACTGGACGTACATGTACATGTGCTTATTACACTGTTTACCTCTTCAGTGTTAGGTGGGGCCATGGGACTACTTTTGGCCAGTGGCTAAAGAGCAAAAGTGACACAGAGAACTCCTGGAGCCAAGCCTTTAAGAGTCCATTCCAGAGACCTGTGAAGTAAATACATTGAGATGCCTGGCTCCCTGAATCACAATTTGGAAGGGAGTTGCCCTATAGAGCTGCCAGGCCCCAAAACAGATTTGGATGAGAAAGTCTTATATATTAAGTCACTGAGGTTTTAAAGGTTGCAAGTTTATTTATTTTAATGGACTAACACAATAATCACATGTATAAGAAGATACATATTCTATTTGGAGAAGATAGATTTAGTACGCGTTGATTTTCAAACAATAAAAACCTAGAGTTGTCCTTGGGCTCAGTGATTTAATTTGTGTCATCTAATAGTAGAATATGAGGGTTGGAAGTGGTTTTAAAAGCTAAGCTTGCCAGGAACGGTGGCTCACACCTGTAATCCTAGCACTCTGGGAGGCCAAGGCAGGTGATTGCTTGAGCTCATGGGTTTGAGACCTGCCTGAACAAGAGTGAGACCCTGTCTCTACTAAAAATAGAAAAACTGGGATAAGAGGATCACTTGAGCCTAAGAGTTGGAGGTTGATGTGAGCTATGATGATACCATGGCACTTTATCTAGGGGGAAGCTTGAGATTCTGTCTCAAAAAAGATAAAATAAAATAAAATAAAATAACTAAGATGAGCCCTACCTCCTACCTAAACAAATTCTCTTTCAAGCTTCCCTTGGCTGTTGATCAATTAGACTCTACTTGGAAAGTTCATTTGGTGAATGTTTCTTGGATGTATGCTGTAAGTCCATCAAGTACTTGAAATGGTACCCATGACACAGACACCAACTCTTCATTAGAACCTAATGATGGGCAGTTTATTGTATCCTGTTACAGAAACAACAAAGCTTTTTCATAGCTGTGCTGAAGTCCATCTTATATAACTTTCACTTAGAGTTTATATTTGTGTATTTTGGAATGATATAAAAAACCACTATTTTTAGTATGGGCTTGTATTAATAGCATCTATCACAGCCATTACTTTCCTCTTTCCCACCTCCCTATGCTCACGCCATTATCTTTCCCATGCAAAAAATCAGATTCTGGCTTGGCTCCCATAGCACAGAGGTTATGGCGCTGGCCACATACACCTGGTGGGTTTGAACCCAGGCTGGTGGGTTTGAACCCAGCCCTGGGCCAGCTAAAACAATAAGTGCTACAAAAAAATAGCTGGGCATTGTGGTGGGCGCCTTTGGTCCTAGCTGCTTGGGAGACTGAGGCAAGAGAATCCCTTAAGCCCAAGAGTTTGAGGTTGCTGTGAGATGTGACACCAGGGTACCGTACCAAGGGCAACATAGTGAGACTCTGTCTCAAAATAAATAAATAAATAAATAAATCAGATTCTTCACTAGTCCTCATAAGACCACTGTTGAAGTCTCCTCTTGGCTACCTGTGGCTTACTGATTTTACAAAGTATTAATATCATATCAGGTACTGTCCTCTACAAATTCACATGATTTGTCAATACAACCACAGTAGTGTGGTGGCCAGATATGAATTTAACATGTAGGTATAAGTGGCATACAAAGAGAATCACTCATATTTTCTGTTTTTACTAATATATATTTAGTGTCAATTACTTTTGCTAGGGATGGACAACTTTATTCTACTTATGATAATTTGAAGTCAGGTAAAAGTTTAGTTTTCTTCACATTTTAAGCTGTTAAGCTCTGAATTCACTTTATAGTACCTTCCTGGTTTTGTTGAACCAAGTATAGAAGGCTATTAAATTAAATGTTATTTTATTGGTTTTAAATTAGAGTTTTAGCCTGTTGCAATCTTTGTGAAAGCTGATTCTTTCATGTAACATATTTTTGTCATCTTCTTCCTGTTCCTGTTCACCCCAAAGGACGAGTAACCTTTCAATAACTGCATCTTGGTAATTACAAAACTTCAGAAAGACCAAGCCAAATTTGGAATGACTTACCACGGTCTGTACATGAAATTTTCCCATCAGAGTGCTGATTACGGCTATAATTTTTTTTAAACTTTTTTTTCAATGAACAATATGCTTCTTTACAGTCAACTAAAAATAAAACACTGAATCCTGAAATTTTACAGACGTGCCTTAGAGTAGTTCAGTGTTTCTGAGCCTCGGTTTCCTATTCCAATCACCTGAGATCTTTTAATAGCATGTAATACTGTGTCCTGATCTAGACCTGTTATATTCCGTCCTCTGAGGGCGAGGCCAGACCATCAGATATTTTAAAAGCTCTCTAAGTACTTCTAAAATGCAGAGCAGGATGGCGGGATCTGATCTAGCCCAATCCTTGAAGGTCAGCAATTATTTCTTTTACTACCTAACCCTTTTCTGCCACGTTTATTTTCAGCTAGTGAATGGAAATGTGTTAAGGGGAGAATGTCTTATACATCATTCAATCAATCATGATTTCATGTAGTTCTATGTGAAACCTACAACCATAATTTTTATTTTGAATGACCAAAATGGAAACAGATTTCTCCCGGTGGGTATTCAACCCCCAGAAACTTGGCCACAGATGAGATGAGTGTGTCAGGCCAAATGAAAACACACGGAACAAAACCACCTCTGTGTAGAGACAGCACCTTGGTCTCCATCCAGGGGTCTGAGTTCCCTCGGCCTCATGCTGCTTCTGCGTTAGCCCAACACGGACAGGGCACGGCTTGAGAAGTTCCATGACGGTGCAAGAGATTCCTTCAAGCTGTTTGTACAGTGAGAAAGAAAATATCGTGTCCAAACTCTTGCTCACATCCAGCAGAGTTTTCTTGGCCTGGGCTTGCATATGTGAAGATCATTCATTTGCAGCTGAAAAGCTCAGTACTATCAGAATGCTGTTCCTTCTGTCCAGCTGATTCTCATTGCCTTCCTGACCGGCTCCTTTGGGCTCTAGTTCAGCCTTCTGGAGAACACAGAGTAAGGTAACCCTCTCCCTGTGTTAGTGATACAGACGGATTTTAATTTCCCTAACTCTGGTCTTCATAATAAACATTCCAGGTGTTTATATCATCATCCTGTCCCCTGTGACCCTGCACCTCTGACCTCTCACCTCTGTCAGCACCCTGCTCCACAGTGCGTCCCCCAGAAGAGGAGCTAGCGCCACCGGGCTCTGGCAGTGGTATGTACGTTTGTCTCTTTTTATCCGGTCGCTGCACATCTAGAAATAAAGCCAAACATGTCATCATCTGTGATAAGTGTCATATGACCTTGATCTAAAAGATCAGTAGATTTCAAATCAGGCTGCACGTTGAAATCACCTGGGGGAGTCTTGCAGCGGTACCCAGGGCCTGTTCTAGTCTTGAGCAATTAAACCAGAATCTCCATAGGTCGGACCCAGGTATAGGCATTTTTTTAAAGTTCTTCATTAATTCTAATGTGCATCCAAATGAATTCTGTGGTTAAATGAGGTTTCTTTCAACCTGTATGTAAATACAATTTTCTCGCTGGAGTTTGAATATAAATATCAAGATTTTTCTCTGTTACAGTTTAATTGTCCCTGACAATATTAATAGCAGTCCTACCATTTCCAAACTTAATTTTTTAAGGCCAACCTTCAACAAAATTAGACCGCTTAAAATTATTATTTATGCCCAAACTTTAGATAAGTTTGGAGAGGATTTTGAAAAAGTGGAAGATTAAAAAATTTGACTGTTTCTTCCATTGTCATATTTTTGCATATTATCCTTTGCCTAATATATACCATAAATAAAAGTATCTTTTTTTTGTTCCCCTTCAATGTTGTATTTGGGAAGAGAAAATTAAAATTCAGACCAAAGAGAAGGTCGGGAGTTTTATAAAAAGGGGAAATGTTAGCTATTGCTCTTCCAGAAAGTTCATTGGCACTGGTAAGGGTTCAGAGTGCTGGCAAGTTCCACCGGTAGCAGCAGCGGTGGGTGACCATCCTGGACTGGAGCAGGTCATCTCAGAGGCTGAGAATCTTCCTCAGCTGGGTAACCAGTAATTGATAATTTTCATTGAATTGGTACCAAGGCATGAATCGCATTCCCGAATTGTACGCCAACTTGGCCCAACAGTATTTAAATTCTTTAAGGGACATGATGTGCACTTTGGCCCCTTCCTGAAACACCTTGCGAAGGCCCTGCTGTATTTCTGGGTGATAAATGTAGTAGCAGTGGGCAGCAAAGATGGTCAGGCTCACGTTTGGGTTACTGGTCAGACAGTTAACCATGTGCCAAGCACAGTGAGCACAGGGACTCCAGGATATGTACCAGGTGACCTCATAGTGGTGGTCAGGGGGCATCTCCTTCTGGAACCAAGGCAGGAATCCCACTTCTGCACGAGAGGAGGTCCCGGAGAAGACCTAATTTTGGAAGGCCCCTCCCCCCATGGAAGGAGCCAGGTGAGTTGCTGTTCTCGTTTCCTTTCACCTCAGAGCACAGCCAGGTGTCCTTCTGACCACGGATGGCAGGTGTGTTGCTGAACTGCTTGTAGAACGTGTTTGGAGACATTCGCTCCATTGGGTCACTGAGAATCTCATTCAGCCGGGTGACCAGGACTCATCATTTTTCTTCAGTCTGTTCTAACATGTGACCAACACATCCTCCAGTGGCCCACAAAGTTTTCTCAACAGTGTTGAAATTCTTTAGAGAACATGATTTACACCTGGGTCCCTTCCTCAATCATCCTGAGCAGCCCCTGGTGGTAATTCTGTCTCCAGAAGTACTAGATGCGGGCAGGGTAGTTGGTCAGGCTCACATTTTCATGTGCGGCCAAAAAGGCAGCCACTTGCCACGCACAGTTGGCACAGGGACTCCAGAACATGTACCAGGTGATCTGGTAGTGGTGGTCATGGGACGGCATGGGCCTGACCCAGGTCAGGAAGCAGAGTTCTGTGTGCCAAGGACAATATTGAGGGCCCTGATTTCAAAAGACCCCACTGTAGGAGGAGCCAGGTGAGTTGCTGGTGGTTGTTTTCACCTCAAAGCACAGCCAGGTATCACTGTGGCCAGAGAGGAAGGGTCTGTTGTTAAAGTGGCAGTAGAATGTTTTCAGATACATTTGCTCCATCGGGCCTCTGATCTGTGGAAACATCCTGCAGCCTCGTGGCTGCCCTCCTCTTTGTCTGGGGCAGTAAGGTTTCATTTTCTGCTTTGGTGGCCCTTGGGGTAAGACCAATAAAAGTATCTTAATCACACTATGTCCTTGGATGATCATTGAACCATTGATAGCAGAAGACATAGCCCAGTAAGAATGGGATCCAAAAATGGTTTTACTAATTTAAGGCCTTTCCAAGTAAAACAAGTTTTAATGCTGTGCTAGTTGGTTCTCTTTTTTATTTAAACCACTGAGTTTTAAGCTCTAACCAAAATAAACATCTTTTAATTCCTTTGACTTTTGCTATCTTTCAGCTGTTAAAAGGAGTGTTCAGAAAGTTTGGCAGAAAACTTTCAATCTTTCACATCTGAAGTTAATCACAATATTGAATAAGAGTTAACTTCATGTGAACTGCAGTGATTTAATTTTGTGCTCTTGGGCCATTTGGGAAAGGCATTTTTTCCCCCAAAGTTGTTGAGATTGCCTGAGTATTGCAGCAGAGTGAATAGATTCTGTAAAAATCAATGGTACTAGCTCTTTTTCTAAAAGACAAGCATCAACCCTCATGTGGTATCTTTCACTATTCTTGGAATACTGAGTACATTGTTGATGTTCATAAATACAATATTGAAGATACTAGTTCAGAATCTAAAGCAGTGGTTCTCACCCTTCCTTATGCCTCTTAATGCTGAGACCCTTTAATACAGTTCCTCACGTTGTGGTGACCCCCGATTATAAAATTATTTTTGTTGCTACTTCATAACTGTAATTTTGCTACTGTTACGAATTGTAATGTAAGTATCTGATATGCAGGATGTATTTGCATTGTTACTAAGGGGTTGCAACTCACAGGTTGAGAACTGCTGGCCTAAAGTATTGTACCTTTATATTTAAAGTATCTGTTATATCCACTTAAAATGAATTAGAGACAGTCCAAAGGAATAATGTTGATACTATATGCATATCATTAAAATGAAGATAAGAAAGTGTAATGATCCCACGCAGCAGAGAGGAATTTGGACCCCACTTCTGATGCAATTAATCAATAAGAATTTATTATAATTTTGATACACCTGCACAGGGCACTGACGCTCTGGAAAGCATGCAGCCCCGAGTAATAAATTCAAGGGGTTCATATATTGTAATCTTGCTGAAGCAAGCAGGCAAACTAATACAACAGCCAAAATATCGCAATTAGCCAGCTCAGGGGTCACAAAGTAAAGGGTACCTGTGTTAGGGTGGGGGTACATATTACCTCATGGGTCATAAGGTACATTAACTCATAAATCACAAGATGGGAGTCATCCAATTCAGAGGGGTGCAAAGTGGGGATACACAGTTCAACATAAGTTCAGAAAGTTTCCAAAGAACTCGGGACTTTCCATCAAGGCCCCTCCCTGCATATTTCCTTATCTTTAGGCCTCTTCCCTGAATTCTATCTCCCCACCTTGATGGGAGCTGGGACTAAAAGGCTCAAGAGAAGTTTCTTTTCCTCAATATAGGGCAGGGGGCTCATCTATTACAGGGGGGGCCTGGTCATTACAAAGGTCAGAAAATATTTAGTGCAAATGTTAAGACACTTACTGTAATGGATACAAAACTTATTATTATGATCTCGTAATAGCCAACTCAAAAGAAACACAATGGATTATCATATGGAGATGTCTTTGCATTGCCTTAAAGGCGTTCCTCTCTCCCCAGTTGACCAAAGGCATTCCTCCTTCCCCAGTTGACCATCATTTTTCCTTTGTGTATATTAGACCCTTACCTACAAATCCAGTATTGCTTTCAACTCTGAGTTCTAATCCACTCTAGGCTTCCAGTCTCCAAGTATGTCAAGGAACAAGTTAACCCTGATGCCTATTGTGCTTTGACTTTTTCCTTGCAGGTCTGTTAGCCAAGTTTTATGTTGAGCCTATTGACAAGCCATGGACTCTACTTACTAGAACTGTATTTGTCTTTTCTTTTTGTCTGAATATCTTTCTAGATATCTTGATTCTCATACCATCACCCCGAAACTGGAGTTTTGCTAGAGACTAGAGGTCAATTGCTTTATGAAAATGCCACATAGCCTTGACCACACACAAGAGTATATAACAAACCATCCTGAAAACATGTTTCCTTAAAATCCCCATAATTTAATTTCGTGGAGCCCTGAGTTTGCTGAGGTTTTCTCTGCTGCACACCTGTCGTCTTTCTCCCAGGCTGAGCAGGCTAACCCCAGTAATGTTTTCCTCATGGCAATACTGGAATATGAGGGCAAGTGGTAACATACAGGGCGTTTAGGCCGAGAGCTGGCATGTGGTCACTTCACCTTATTCTTTTGACAAAACAAAGCATATACAAATAGCAGAACCCAAATTGAGGGATAGAGAAATATACTTGGAACCTTTATAGGAGTAACTGCAAAGTCACGTGGCCGCAAATGGGGAAGCAGGGAATGTTCTTGAAAGGGACAAAGCATAATTTAAATACATTAAACATTATAATTGCAATGTAAAAACTTAACACATTACCAGATTACTATTATAATATTTATTGGTAGCCTGCTATTTCATTCATCAATTTATTTCTTTCAACAAATGTTTTAGGGGCCAGTCAGAAAAGCATTTACCTTTCCTACTGACTTACCACATAAAAGTCACATAATCTTAGGGAACTCACTTGAGATTTCTTTTTTAAACCTTCTTCAGATGTTTCAATATACATTAATACATAAATTTGCATAGCGATCACCGTAATTTTTATATAGACCAGTCACATCACCCTGATCAATTCCCTTTCCCCTTACTCCTACGTGCTCACACCAAACAATCTGTTCTTCTTTTGCCTTTTCTAAAATTGGCTAATAAAGGAGTCATACAGTATGTAATCTTTTGAGAATGCCTCTTTCACTCAGCATAATACCCCTGGGAACTCATCCATGCTGTTCGCTGCTTGTGTAAATTGTTTCTCTTTTGATAAGTAGTAATCCTTTGTTTTATCATTTACTTGTTAAAGTTCACTTGGGTTGTTTCTGGTTTTGAGTTACTACAGATGAAACTTCCATACAAATTCATGCACGTGTGCTGCGTGACGTTTTTGTTACTCTAAGAGTGGGATTACTGTGTCGCATGACAGGAAGCTTCTGCTTTTCATTCTACTTTATTTGCCTTGTCTTAGATTATTCGAATGTTTCAAATAGTCATAGTTATATATATGTATATTACTATGTACTGTAGTAATAGATATATATTTTGAGACAGAGTTTTAATCTGTCACCCAGGCCAGAGTGTCATGTCCTCAGCCTAGCTCACCTCAATCTCAAACTCCTGGGCTCAAACGATCCTCCTGCCTCAGCCAGCCAGGTAGCTGGAACTACAGGTGCCCAACACAGCACCAAACTAATTTTTCTATTTTTAGTAAAGACAGGGTTTCTTGCTCTGCTCAGGTTGGTCCTGAGCTCCTAAGCTCAAGCAATCCTTCCTCCTCAGCCTCCCAGAGTAGTAGGTTTATAGATGTGAGCCACCACCGTGCCCGGCCAGATTGCAGATATCCTTTAGAAAATAGATGTTTCCCAGTGGCTTCTCTGGAGATTAAAATATACATTCTTAACTTTTCACAGCATATTTAGAAGCGATATTTTTCTATTTCTAGTCAAATGTAAAACCTGTACCACTATGTCCCCCATTATATTTGTGGCATTCATTAATTCTATATACCCTGAACAACCCACTGTTGTTATAACTTTTCCTTTCAACAATATTGCATATTTTTAGAAACCGAGGAGAGAAAGTCTGTTATATTATGAGGATCTTTATCACTTGTGTAGCTCTTCTTTTACTCCTGAAGTTGTAAGTCTCTTTCTGGTGTTTTTTTCTTTTTACTTGAAAAACTTCTTTTTTGCATTTCCTTCACAGTGGACTTCCTGGTGATGAATTCCTTTTCATTCATCTGAGACCATCTTTAATTTACCTTCATTTTTGAGTGCCGATTATATTTACTGGGTAAAAATTCTAGGCTGACAGTTCCTCTCTTTCAGTAGAGGAACATTTTTACTCCACCGTCTCCTTTCTGATGTGAAATACACAATCATTCAAATATTCTCCTGTATGTAATACGTTACTTTTCTCTGGATTTTTCTTTTAGTATATTTCTTTATCTTTAGTATTTATCAGTTTGATGTTGTTATGTATGGCTTGGATTTCTTTGAGTTTCTTCTGTTTGGGGTTTGTAGAACAAATTTGGAAAGGATACAGGCCTGGATTTCTTCAAAAAAAAAAATCTGTACTACAATCTTCTCTTTCTGTGATTCAAATGACACAGATGTTAGATATTTGGGTATTGTCTACAGGTTCCTCAGACTGTTCACTATTTTTCTATTGTTCAAGGTGGATGTTTTCTACTGATTTATCTACAAGTTCATTATCTTTTTTCTCTATTGCCTCTATTTTGCTACTGAACCTATCAAATGCTTTTAAATAATAAATATTTAAAAAATATTTAGCAGATTTTAAATATAGATTAATGGTGTATTTTCCATTTTATAACTTCTATTTATATGATTGGACTTTTTATTGCTTTAAGAATCTTATTATTTATTTCAGCATTTTATAATAGATTCTTTGGGTTCATACTGGGTTGGTGCCCTGCCCTGCCCTGAGCTTCCGTCCCCTCCCCTTGCCTTCCCTCCCCTTCCCTCCCCTCCCCTTCCCTCCCCTCCCCTTCCCTTCCCTCCCCTCCCCTTCCTTTCCCTTCCTTTCTTTTCCTTTGTAGTCTCATTCTGTCATCCTGGGGAGACTGCCATGGCATTATGGCTCACAGGAACGTCAGATTCTTGGGCTTGTATACTTGAAATTTTTTTCTTTTTTGCTACAGACGGAGTCTTGCTCTTGGTCAGGATGGTCTCAAACTTGTGAGATCAAGGAATCCACCTTCCTCAGCCTCCCAGAGTGCTAGGATTACAGGTGAGCCACTAGGCCCATCTGGTTTTCTTTCCTTACTATAATGTATCTGAATTTTGTGGTTTTTTTTTTATGTTTTAAGTAATTTTGGATTAGCAGTGAAACATTTTGAATATTAAATAATAAGCATCAGGGTTTGTATTGAATTCTATTTGTTTTTTGCCATTTTGTTTTGTTTTAGTAGAAATTGCACCTATTTGGTGCTGGTTGCAATTCTGCATGTGCATATGGACTGTGGTTCAGGTGACAGCATGTTTTTCAAAACCTTTACAACATTGTTCAATTCCCTCTTGCCTAAGTGCCACCCATGGGCCAGTCTGAGATCTGGGTCATAGTTCTCAAAGCTGTTTAGGGTCAAGTACACCACGCACAGATGAGCTGAAAAGTTCATATAAAACTTCTGGGATCTCTTTCAAGCCCCCCTATCTCTCTACACTTTTCTCCACAACTGTCTTACTCCTAAGTCCTGGCTTCTTGGTTTTATTACCAGTTTCCTCACCTTGTCATGCCCACACAAAGTCTCACTCTACCTCTAGATCCACGTGGAAGGAGAAAGAGATGAGAACTCCCTTCTGTGGCTCTTGCACCACTCATTTTTTTCTTATTAGAGGGATTCTCCTCCCTCAGAGCTTTAGGCACCTTCCTGGTTGCCACCACTGCTACCACACAGAGTTATAGATTCAGGAGTGCAGCTTGCAGTATGCAATGTGCAAAGTCAAGGTTGAAACAAGAAATGTTCTTCTTTCTCTGTCTCTGAGACAGAGAGAGTTCCCCTAACTTCCTCTGTCTCATTGAGACTCTATATTCTAGACATACAAGTGGAAAAAAAATAAAAAGAAAATAGGGAGGGGAGTGCCTGTGGCTCAGTGAATAGGGTGCTGGCCCCATATACCAAGGGTGGTGGGTTCAAACCCAGTCCCGGACAAACTGCAACAAAAAAAGAGCCAGGCATTGTGGTGGGCGCCTGTAGTCCCAGCTACTCGGGAGGCTGAGGCAAGAAAATCGCCTATGCCCAAGAGCTGGGGGTTGCTATGAGCTGTGACTCCATGGCACTCTTCCGAGGGCAACAGAGTGAGACTCTGTCTCTCTTAAAAAAAAAAAAAAGAAAGAAAAGAAGGAGGAAAAAAGAAAAGGAGAAGGAAAAGGAGGAGTTTCTCTTGGAGCTCTTTCTGTCCAGGTCTGGTACACTGCTCTGAGATTTTCTGCTGACTTTAAGGCAAGATTAAATGAATGGAAAAAAAGGAGCAGGAAGAAACTCTCCACTGGATTGCTTGGACTTCGGGTTCTGTATTTCTTCCCAGGCCACCTGCTTACATTCATTTGCCAGAATTCTCAACTAGCTCCTTTGTGCATTCTGCAAAAGGCTCTTGATTCCACTCCGTTAAGAGATTCAGGGTCAAGTTGCTTACTTCACCTTCATTGGATGTGGAACCCTCACTTACATTTTGTACCCCTTTGTTATTTCATATTAAAAATGAATGTGATTGATATTTGTCCTTTCTATTATAACTCACAGTAAGATGTATGTAGAATGAAAATAAAGCAGCATAATTGAAAGGGTTTTGTACACTATACTATCTTACTATTGTGTGGTGTGGGTGGTGGAGGTGAGATATTGACCTTTTAATATATATACAGAGTTGGCAACATTTTTTTTCCATTTTAATTGTATCATTGTTGGCAATTCCCCCAAAGGCACTGTCATACTAATAAGTATTACAGACAAAATACTGTCTATCTGAATGTCCTTTCTGATGTTTCATTTAAGTAAAAGTGCTACGTGTCTTCATTTTTCAAACCCTGGTCTGTTAACAAAAAAATAGTAAAGAGACATGATTAAATAAGGTGCTACAATGAGAACTGAGGCTGCATACTCATACTGCAGTGTGTCTATTTTTGTTGTTGTTGTTGAGACAGATTCTCATTGTGTTGCCCTTGGTACAGTATCTTGGTATCACAGCTCACAGCAACCTCCAACCCTTGGCATTAAGCGATTCTCTTGCCTCAGCCTCCTAAGTAGCTGGGACTACAGGCACCTGCCACAACACTCAGCTAGTTTTTGCTGCAGTTGTCATCGTTGTTTAGCTGGCCCAGGCTGGGTTCGAATCTGCCACCCTCAGTGTATGTGTCTGGTGCCGTAACCACTGTGCTATAGGTGCCAAGCCTATAGTGTGTCTTATCCTGGAGATTAAGCCTTCATCTTTAGGAAACTGTATATCTAAATCCTGATATATTTACACTTCCTGCTTTTTTCAGTTAAAAAAGAATTATTAGAGTTTAGGGATGTAACAGAATAGGCTTTGTGAATATAGCCTCATTTTCCTGTCACACTCCTAATTGTTTCCTATCTATAATGATTAAAATTGGAAGTGATCCAAAATAATGTAGATCTCCTACTTGAGACTTTTGTGTAAATTTATATTTACAAAAAATACAGAATCTAAACTTCTTAAAAAAGAAATGAAAGACAATATAACTTGGCTCAGCGCCTACAGCTCAACCGGCTAAGGCGCCAGCCACGTACACCTAAGGTGGCGGGTTCGAATCCCCAGCCCGGACCCGCCAAACAACAATGACGGCTGCAACCAAAAAATAGCCGGGCGTTGTGGCGGGTGCCTGTGGTCCCAGCTACTTTGGAGGCGGAGGCAGGAGACTTGCTAGAGCCCAGGAGTTGGAGGTTGCTGTGAGCTGTAATGCCACGGCACTCTACCCAGGGGGACAGCTTGAGGCTCTGTCTCAAAAAAAAAAAAAAGAAATTTGAATAACTTCTGGATGTTATAAAGGAATTACTGTTGATTTATTTAGGTTTAATAATGGCATGTGTTTGTTTTCAAAACTTTATTTTGAAATATATGATGAAATATTTGCAGATGGGGAGAAGATATTTGCAGGTTATGTCTCCGACAAAGGTTTAACAACCAGAATCCACAGAGAACTCAAATGTATTAGCAAGAAAAAAACAAGCGATTCCATCTCAGGGTGGGCTCTAAAGAAGAGAGGCGCATGGCCTACAGATATATGAAAAAATGCTCTCCATCCTTAATCATCAGAGAAATGCAAATCAAAACTACTTTGAGGTACCACTTAACCCCAGTAAGATTAGCCCATATCACAAAATCCCAAAACCAGAGATGTTGGCGTGGATGTGGAGAAAAGGGAACACTTCTACACTACTGGTGGGAATGCAAATTAATTTGTTCCTTTTGGAAAGACATCTGGAGAACACTGAGAGAACTAAAAATAGACCTGCCATTTGATCCTGCAATTCCTTTATTAGGTATATATCCAGGGGACCAAAAATCGAATTACAACAAAGATATTTGTATCAGAATGTTTATTGCAGCCCAATTCATAATTTCTAGGGCATGGAAGAAGCCCAAATGCCCATCGACCCATGAATGGATCAATAAATTGTGGTATATGTACACCATGGAATACTACACAGCCCTAAAGAAGGATGGAGACTTTACCTCCTTCATGTTTATATGGATGGAATTGGAAAATGTTCTTCTTAGCAAAGTATCTCAAGAATGGAAGAAAAAGTATCCAATGTACACAGCCCTACTTTGAAACTAATTCATAGC